>CAUYQG010111216.1:0-20669 GCA_963574415.1 Tarsius wallacei | reverse complement strand
AATTGATTTTTCTCTTCTTTACACTATGTGCTTATCATCACTTTTTTTTTTTTTTATGAGTCATCAGGAGTGTTGCTGGTCCTGTTTCTCTCTGGGTGCTGAGGAAACTCTCTATCTTGGTTTACTCCATAGCAGAAACACACTCCAACAGCTTCACATCAGTCATATTAATCTAAGTTTCTTTCCTATAACATATTTAAGGTTGATGAAGGAAAACAAATACTAGAAATTTCAATTAGAGGGTCTTCAAGAAACACAATTGGTTACTACCTTCTTGTATAAATTGGTTAAAAAGAGGACATGGAGACAATTTAGAAATAATAACTACAAAAAGTAACTATCAACCTTAGGCCCATTAAAATAATCTAGAGTTCCCAGTATATAAAAGCTTTTTTGGAGGTGCCACATGCAACTTGGAATCAGAGTTTTGAGCTAAAGAGTCAATCTTTCTGCTGCCTATACCACTATGTCTACATAAAGTAGGCTTGTTTTCAGAGTGTCAAACAATGCTGGTATCTGGAACCAACAGTCACAGTTGAGGTGATGTGCCAGTGAAGGGTTAAAGTGCTGCTGGGATTAAAAAGTGCTGCTATTGAACTCACAGGAATAGCAAGAAAATTAAACAGAAGCCTATCTCCCCTGTTCTACCTTCCATTTTTCTTCCTACTGCCCAACTGATAGAATCTAACACAAAACAAGCTGGTAAACAAATTAGAAAAATACATATTGTGAGTCAATTTTCTAGCATAAAAGACCAACATATAGAACGATTAATTTGGAGCCAGTAGTCTAGGACACTGCTTGTTCTCTATTATAGGAGAGAAGTAAAAACTAAATAAACAGATAACAGCAGTATGATTCTGGTCCATTTGTGTAAAAAACTTCTCTACCCTCTAGGTTCAGCAGGTGAGGCACTGGAGATTGATCTGACAAAAGGTCTGTCAAGAAGAGAAAAAGAAAGTTGGACTCAGTGGCTCAGCCTGTAATCCCGAGCTTTGGGAGGCTGAGGTGAATGGATTGCCTGAGCCCACGGGTTCGAGACCCTCCTGGGCAACTTGCCAAGACCTCATCTCTACAATAAATCAAAAAAATTAGCCAAGCATGGTGGCACGCGCCTGTAGTTCCAGCTACCTGGAAGGCTGAGGCGGAAGGATCACCGGAGCCCAGCAGGTTGAGGCTGCGGTGGCCAGGAGCGTGCCACTGCACTCCAGTCAGGGCGACGGAGTGAGACTCCAACTCAAAAAAAAAAAAAGAAGAGAAAAAGAAACAGAATTTATTAACTCATGCAGGGTGCATACACATGAGAGAAGGTCAGTGATGAGTAGCTCAAAGAGGTGGTTACAACGTGGGACTTATATAGTATATTAACATAGAGTGATAAAGTTATAGAGTGGTTACAAGAAAAAAGAAAAGGAATTTAGATCTTTCCGCTTTGCAGACTGTGGTAATATATGGAGAAAACATACAGACGATAAGAGTAATTTTAGTAAGGTTTGTTATAAAGATTTTTCTCTCAGTGCTGTGGCTAGGCTGATAAGAGTTTAATGTTGTCCTCAGTGATCAAAAGTTTGAATTGCTCTCCTCTTACTGGCATAGAAGAGGGAGACACATTCATAGAATTTTATAACCTGCTTAAGTCAAAGATTGGATGAAGGTCAGAGAGGTTTTTTTGTGTGTGTCTGCTGTTTTCTAATTACCTTCAGCTCAAAATTATCTTTATTCCAAAAAAATAAAAGTGTTTTGGACAGGTAGATTTTAATTTCTACAATATTAATATATTTATTACATTTATATATTGATTAATTAGATTAATATATTAGTGATACCATTAAGATTACTTACCTTTTTCATGCTTTTCCAACTTTATTTCTCTCATTTTATCTTAGTGCTTAGTATTCTATTTTTGTCTTTTCTTAATATTAGAATAAATGCACATGACATGCATTTTACTAATATTAGAATAAATGCACATCATGTGCATTTTATTTAAATGTTCATAGGCTTTAGCTGTATATAACAGACATAAGGTAATAATAATAATAGTGTACAAATCCTAACATCTCCATATCCTACATGTTTCTATAGGAATTACGGTTTCACATTCAGATGTCCATCTTCCCAAATACTTATGAGATTCTTCTAAACTCTTCTTCATATGATAACATGCAGTGTTCTCAGGCACTGCAAGTTCTTCCCTCACTACATGGTTTCAAGCCTTTGGGTAATCTCTGCTGCTCAAAATGCATACTAACCATAGGGTTTTAAGGTGCCACTGACACGAATTTTTCAGGTCAATCAGGACTTTGAGAGTGTCAGCTCAGTGGGTCAGCCAGCCTAGCCCCAAAGAGAGTCAGCCCCACAGAGGGTCATCTGGAGGGGTTGGTAAGCCTAGCCGCAGAAGTGATGGTTCTAATGGGCTGGTAAGCATAGCCCTGAGAGTGCTGTTGATTCAGTGGACTGGCAAGACTACCCTCCAAGTGTTGGCTCTGATGGACCAGCAAGCCAAGCCCTGAGAATGTTGCTGATTTAGTGGGCTGACAAGCCTAGCCCTTGGAATGTCTCAACTTCAGTGTTTCCCCTTCTTCCAGCAGTTCTCCTGGTTCAGCTGACTCCGAGGGCTGGCAAGTCAGCTTCTGGGCTGCATGGCTCTTTGGCTCCTGGGCTGCATGGCTCTTTGGCTCCGGTGATCTTCTGCAGCTCTTCATGTGCAGCTCTTCATGTGAGGGTCTTGTCTTGCGCCCAGGAAGAATGAGGCACATGGGCAGCAGGAAAGTGAGAAAGCAATATTTATTGAGAGAACAGAAAAGCTCCCACAGTAGGAGGAAACCCAAAGTGGTTGCCGATTTAGAGCCGAAACCTGGTGCTTATATAGTCTTAAGACAGAGTTGATTGGCTAGCACTAGCTGTGAGCTGATTGGTTGGCACTAGCTGTTCTGATTGGTCAGTACTGAGGACCAATCAACAGGAGGTAGGGGCCTAATGGTGAGCTGATTGGCTGGTACTTAGCAGTTGCTGACTGGTTGTTTTTTAATCCCAGCAGAGAGTATTTAAGCTCAAGCTTGAGAGGCTTGCAGGGAGCTTGTTTACAACACTGAACCTGAGAGTCCTGCTGGAAGTTTTCTAGGTGTTACGGAGGGCCAGCCCTGCCTGCCTGCCTAGTCTTTCTCTAGCTATCTCCTATCTCACCGCTATTGCTGTCAAACTCTTGCCAAGGAAAGGAAATAAAAGTTGTTTACCTTAAGGTTACGGCCAGTACGGAGTGTGGGAGTAAGCAGGAAGACAATAGGCTTTTTTGTTGTATTTGAAGTATTACAGAGTTTAGTGAAACAGCTCCTTCTTTTCCCATAGTTAGCATAAGTTAAGGTGGGTCGACTTACCAACTGCCTCACTAAACCACCAACAAATCTCCCCCAACACTTAGCGATATTCATCTTAAGTAGCTAAATTTGACTGTCTATATGCACGTATTCCCTATGATAGACTTGATTTTCAGGCTAGGAGAATTAAAAGGATAAAGGAAGTAGCCAAGCATTACTCCAGGGGACAATCACACAAATTACAAAGCAGACAATGTAAGAAAAAATAAGATTACATACTTTAATAAGTCAAAGATACCTGAGGGAAAAAAACCTGTTGAAGATTTAAAATAAAAACATGAAGGGTATAATCATCAGATACAAAGTGTGATATGGAATTGTAGCCTGTTTTAAACTTACCAGGATCAAAAGATATTTGAGGAGTGAGTAGGGCAGAAACATTTAAATAAATCTAAATATTATATTTTTCTAGGGAATTATTACTAATTTTATTGGTTTTGAAATATTTTAGCAGCCGGGCTCGGTGGCTCAGCCTGTAATCCCATGCCTTGGGAGGCTGAGGTGAGTGAATTTGCCTGAGCCTGTGGGTTTGAGACCCGCCTGGGCAACTTGGTGAGACCTCACCTCTACAATAAATCAAAAAAATTAGTCGGGCATGGTAGCGTGCACCTGTAGTTCCAGCTACTTGGAAGGCTGAGGCCGAAGGATTGCCGGAGTCCAACAGATCGAGGCTGTGGTGGCCGGGAGCGGCCACTGCACTCCAGTGTGGGCGACAGAGTGAGACTCCAACTCAAAAAAAAAAAAAAAAAAAGGAAATATTTTATCATACAAAAATATCCTTTCATTAAAAGTAAAAAGTTATCAAATATTTTCTGGAGAAACCTTGTTTGTAATTTTCTTAAAAAAAAAAAAAAGTCTCCAGGCTAGGAATGATGGTTCACCATGTAATCTTAGCACTTGCAAGTCTGAGGCAGGAGGATTGCTTGAGTCCAGTAGTTTAGACCAGCCTGGGCAACATAGAGAAATCTCATGTCTACAATACAAAATTTAAAAAAAAAAAAAATCAGTCAGGCAGTGTGGTTGTGCATGCTTGCAGTCCCAGCTACACTGGAGGCTGAAGTGGGAGGATTGCTTGAGCCCAGGAGCTTGAAGCTATAGTGAGCTGAGATCATGCCACTGCACCTCAGCCTGAGTGGCAATGAGATCTTGGAAAAGACAAAAAACAGCTTCACCATAGGGAGTATGAAATGTTATATGTAGTTAGCTTAATCCACAGTCTTGTTGTGATGGATTGCCCCAATTAGGAATTCACATCCTGAGCCTGGCACCCTGCAGGGACTGGCTAAAACAAAACATCTGCATTCTATATCTCAAGAAACACAGTGTTTCCTAATTAGCATTATGAATTTAAGGAAATAAGATTACATTGCTGGATTTTGAGGTTTATTCACATAATGGATGTTAGAAGTCTGTTCTCAGTGGAGAAAATTGGAAGTAGTCAAGATACATTGACTGACAAAAATACTCTAGGTGCATTTTTTAGTCTTTCAATTAAAATCCGAGAAATCCAGAGGGCCTTCCTTGCAGCCTAATCACTTTCAACTGGAAAATATTGAAAGCTGAGAAAAAGCCTGCAGCTGTAATCACCAAATGCACTAATTAGCAAGCAATTAGCAGATTTTCAAAGGTCAAACTAGGCTGGTGTTTTAAGCCAAGATCAAGGACCAGGTTGGGGTAGATTGGAACCTGGAGACATGAGATGACATTCACCTCAGTTGTGCTCAGTACTTGAAACTTTTGATCCCCAAGTCCCCTGAACACTAGGAGTCAGCAGGAGTGATCTTCTCCTCTCCCTTAAGACCAACATTCAGTCCTCCATTCTTACACAAGGTGCAGAGATCTCTCCTCTGCAATTGTTCATGCTCCCCACTCTCACTGTGCAAGGGGCTGACAAACTATAGCTCACAGAATAAATCTGGCTGTAGTCTCTTGTGTGATGTGCAATCTAAAAAGGAATTTTGCATTTTTAGATGGTTACATTTTAGAGAAACTAAATTTAAAAGGTTATATAAATACTTGCTATTTATCCTTAATTTTTCTTCTTGATTCACATAGTCTAAAATATTTACTATCTAGCTCTTTACAAAAAAATGTTTGTGGAGGCCTGCACTGTGCTGATAAGTGGGGTTAAGTCACTGTATAACCCAGTGCTAGACCTGCTCAAAGAGAACAAAAGGATTGTATCTACGCACTAAAGGAGCTGCAGATTCTGGCCAACATAAACTTTCAGGAGCTGAGAGAGTACAGAGAGGGCAGGAGTCTAAAGAAGTTGGATCAGAGGTCTCCAAAACTAAAGAAGGCTACCAGTCCTTTTTCTTAGTATGAATTCATTTTCTATTGTAGCTGTAACAGATTGTCGCAAACTTAGAGTTAAAACACAAATGTATTATTTTACAGTTCTGTGGGTTAGTAGTCTGACATAGAACTTACTGGCCAAAAATGAAGATGTTGTCAGGGCTGCATTATTTTCTGATGTTCTAGGAAATATATATACATAGTTTTTTCAGCTTCCAGGAGATGCTCACATTCGTCGGCTCATGGCTTGCTTCCTTCATCTTCAAAGCCAACAAGGTTGCATCTTTTCTGTGCTGCTTTCTCATCATATCTCTCTTTCTTCTCCATACGTATAAAGGGTTTTTCTGTATTCATAGGGTTAGATTGCCCTTACTAGGATAATCCAAAATAATTTTCTCATCTCAAGGTCCTTAACCTTAATAATATCTGCAAAATCATTTTGTCACGTTTAGATATTCATCAATTCTGTAGATTAGAGCATGGACATCTCTGGGAGCCTATTGTTCATCCTAACACATTGTTCTCATTTTGGAAGATATAAAAAGTAGTAATTTGTTCTTTAATTCAAAGAGAATATTCAAACATGACACACAGACTATCAAAATTTCACTAATGTGGTAGGTATTTAAATTTATCCGAACCAAATGGGCAAAAAGTATCAAGTAATTTGCTGTTCATGATAAGACAACATGTGCTACAGAAAGTGAGAGAGAAATGCAACGTAGTTTCAGATTAAAGAGAGTCACTTTGTGATCAATGGATAAAAGAAGAGAGAGTCCAGGCTTTGTTTACTAATGAACATGGATGAATTCAATATTCACATTAGAGAAGAAAATAAATGGAGGCTGCTACACAGCCTCATTGGGAGTGGTTGTGAAAGAAAGTAGTAAGGGAACATTATCTCAATAAACAGAGCTTTTTCTGGTATCCATGGCCACTTAATTTAAGTATAAAAAAAGTGGCCATGCCTCTCTTCTGTTAAAATTAAACAAGTCCACTACACTGCATCCTATTGTCTCCAGCTAATAAACACTAAAATTTTGTGAATTAATTGAGAACCTAGAAAAGTTAAACTCAAGTGGGAAGATTGTGAAGGGTATTTAAAAGTTAGAAAAGTATGCAAATTGATGAATGTCCAGATTTTCTTTCCATTTTAGCTCTCATAACTTTGCCCTACAGGTGAGCTCCAGTCACATTGCTGCTCAGGGGAACACCAGCATAGTTGGCTACAACACTGATTTGTACCTTTTCTTTCTGGACAAAGAAATAAGAAAAAAAAAAAGGGCTCCATGTTGCCTGGAGAGTGAAGAGCAGGGATTCTAGAAGAAGGGCAGTTGGAAAAGAGTATTTCTTAATACTGTATATAAGCCCATAGAAGTCTGAAGTTTGCTCCTCTATTCAGTAAACAGACTTTGAGGTAGTACTGCAAAGTCTTTGAGAATTGAACTAACATCTGAATCTCCACTCAAATCTCAGAGTTACCCCTGAGTAGCACACACAAGAGAAAAGCTCAAAGCAGAGTAGCAAAGACTTTGAAAAATAACTAAGATTTAAACAACAGCCAAAATCACAATTAACCTCTGAGTAACAGCTGCACATGACAGATCCAAAGAAGTTTAGCAAAAGTTCTCAAGACAGAACTGAGATTGGAACAGTTGCTCACAGAAGGCATGATACCACTTGTGGCCTAAACATAATGAAATTTTTAAAAAGTGAACAAACAATAAAAACAAAAACTTCCCTCAATGTATTATGAAAGAACCCAGAATACACACAAATTATTATTCAAAATGTTCAGGATCCAATTCAAAATAATTAGATATAGAAAGAACCAAAAAAGAACTTTGGATCAGAGCTCAGGGAAATGTCAATCAACATATATCAACCATAAGATGTTTTAGCTATTGAAATGAACAAATCAATTATTTAAAGCCACCCAAGTGGGTGATTGGAAATCAAACAATAAATATTATCTAACCTGAGAACAGAAGTTTTAAAAATTGAGAAAAAACAAAATAAACAAACCACAAAAAATAAGCAGAAAAAACAGCAAGACTTAATAACCTATAGGGTAAAATCAAATGGTCTGATGTTTCTTTGGAGATGAGGAGGAAGAAAGTAACTGGGAAAGAAAAAATATAAACATAAATAAAACATAACTCACACAACTCTTTCAATTACAACTGTCTATATCTTGTTCCATAGTCCCGAGTAATCACAGGGGAGGCTAGAGACTGGCTGGCTACTGACATTAGTAGGACTCAGAGCGAGAATATACATTCCATATGGTCACATACTCAAAATTGATAAATCAAGACAAAAGGTTATTAAGCAAAATAATTCTGATTCTCCCACCTTGACAACTATACATTGCAGGATATAGTACTGTAGGTTGCCTTAGACAACCCCTTTTTCACTGTAGTTCTCAAAAATAATCTTAGAATACACCGGGAATGCCATATCCGTTGATAAAAGGGATTTTAAAAACTATATATATATATATATAGTTTATTAAGAATTAAGAATATATATATATGTATATATATATATATAGTGTGCATTAAGAATTGTCCAGTCGGCTGGGCTCGGTGGCTCAGCCTGTAATCCCAGCACTTTGGGAGGCCTAGACGAGTGGATTACTTGAGTCCGCAGACTAAAGACCCACGCGGGCAACTCGGCCATACAATAAATCAAAAACTAGCTGGGCGTGGTAGCACACGCCTGTAGTTCCGTCTACTTGGAAGACTGAGGCGGAAGGATCGCAGGAGCCCAGCAGGTCGAGGCTGCAGTGGCCGGGAGCATGCCACTGCACTCTAGTCTGGGCAATAGAGTGAGACTCCAACTCAAAAAAAGAAAAGAATTATTCAGCCCTTTAGATTTAAAATATCTCTATCAAAATGTGTTTTTACATTGATTTTAAGACACTTTGACAGTAATAATTGTTGAAAATGGTTGACATTCATAATTTGACTATTTTAGTTGCTCTTTGATTTATTTCAGATCTTAATGTTTCTTCAAGAAACTTGTTCAAGTTTTTATCTATGATTATACTACATAAAAATTTCACCGATTTAGATTGTTCTTATTTTCATCTCTACTTATAGGATATTTATTATTTTATGATGGATATTTTTAATGTCTCTTAAAATGATTATATTTTATGGCTTGGGAATGTTCTACTTTTAGTATCTACTGAGGCCTCAAGCCCAGGTGCACCAGTGTGGAGGCTGTACTTTGTTTCACCAGCAGAGTCCTAGTGGAATGGTTCCCAGAGTCATATAAAGAATTAGATATGAGAAGAAAAACAGTGAACCACAGAAGACCTTGTGCTGAATAGTGAAAATTCCACTGTAAGAAGAAACAATTTTCTCCCAGAACTGATGAAATGCTGCCTCAGAGAGTTGTTCAGTTGCCAGCCCTCTCCTGAAATTGCTTCAACAGAAGGGTGCCAGGTTGCCCAATGTCACGCTTTCTTCCTAGAGATTCCTGTATGCAGTAATGGTTTATAGTGGTGGGTAAAATGGGTATAATGTCAGATTCCTGGTTAAAATGTCAGAAAATACTAAAGGCCCACCCTGTCTTCCAAAATCCCCATGTGATTGGCTGAGCATCACTGAGCTACATCACAATTCAACATTTCCCTTTGCTCAATGTTACTTTTCATCTTCTTTTCCACAAATGTTGATCCTAAGATACTCTCAAAGCACTTTCTGCACACTAATCTCTATCTCAGAGTTTGCTTCATATTCTGAGTTCTGGGTTTATTTTAACAAATTATTTGTATATGTAACCATTTGATTGAAGTCCCCAGTAGTTTTCTAACATTACAGTCATACACAATCTTAAAACCATGGTAAAGCTTCATGACTTTTTCTGCCATCAGTTTGATTTGATTATATAATTGCAAGTTACTGATACCTAATTGCAGTCCCATTTTGTAAAACAACTTCCTCTACCCCAAATTTTTTTTTGTGATTACATTTAAATCACTGAAATTTTATTTTTAATATTAACTTACTATTTGTTTGTCTCAGACCAAGATTGCATGAATTCACTTATTTTTGTTTTGTATTTCCCAGAGTCTTAGGTGCATATCTCATCTCACCCTGGGTTTGTTTCCTATGAATTTTAAGATGAGAAGAGCCTGTCTCTGTGTGGTTTTGCATTTCTTTATTCTAGTACTATATTATTATGGACTTATGAGAGCTAAGATATGTAAAGAAAGACAATTAAATACACTAGTAATGATATGTCAATTTAAAAAATAAGAATATTTTATTCCCCAGATGATGACATTGTTTGATGATACATTTAGAGAATGAAGAAACAGATACTGTTACAAAATTCTGGGATACTACAAATTAACTGCTTTTGCATACACTTCCATTATTATAGAAACCATCACATACCATTAGAAGACACTTTGGGCACTCAGTCTTTTTGATATTTTAAAGTTAAAATTAAATGTGGAGTCTGTCAGTGGCATTTGCAGCAAAGGCATTTGAACAACCACATTTAGAAATGTAGAAGGTAAAGAAATCTTTAAGACCATTGGAACATACTTTGATATACGCTCTTTCTGACTGTCAAGATCAAATGGGCTATTTTAAGATTATTCTTCCTTTTATTCCCTGAAAATCTACCATGTTTCTTTATTATATAACAGGAATTGGCATCTGCCAGATATCTGTTTCAGTCTCCTTTGGCAGAAGCAATCTTAGAAGCTTTTGACAAGTACTCATAATTTTTTTTTTACAAGCACTTATTAACTTCTCTACTTTTTATAATGCTTTTATCAATATGTAATAATTGTATAAATGTATAGGATAATGTGATATATTGATATACATATACAGTGTGTAATGATAAATTAGGATTTTCAGGCTATTCATCACTTCATACATTAAATACTTCATCATATAAGGAACATCTCAAATCTAGCTATTTTGAAAAAAACAATAAATATTGCTTACTATACTCACTTTACTATGCCATCAAACACTACCTATTGCTTTTATCTAACTATATTTTAGTATCATTACCTAACACATCTTAATCTCCTCCACTTTTCAGCCTCAGGTAACCAATTCTTTTCCTTTCTACTTCCATGAGATCAACTTTTTTACCTTCTACATGAGTGAGAACTTGCAATATTTGTCCTTCTGTGCCTAAATTATTTTACTTAACATAATAACATCAGTTCCATACATCTTTCTTTCAATGACAATATTTCTTCCTTTTTCATGGCTGAATAATGTTTCATTAAATTTAAATGTCGTATTTTCTTTATCCATTTATTCGTTGGTGACTACTTTGTTGATTCTATGTCTTGGCTATTCTGACTAATTCTGCAATAAATGTGGGCATGCAGCTATTTCTTTGATACACTGATTTTCTCCTCTTTTGGATATAAACCTACTGGTGGGATTGCTGGATTATATAGTAGATTTATTTTTTGTTATTTGAGGAATCTCCATATGTTTTTCATAGTGGCTCTACTAATTTACATTCCCACCAGAAATGCACTAGCATTCTCCTTTCTCTGCATCCTTGCCAGCATCTTTTTTTTTTTTTCTCTTTAATAATAATTATTTTAGCTGGGTGCTGTGATGCTCCTTTGTGGTTTCGATTTTCATTTCCCTGATTATTAGTGATGCTGAGCATTTTTCATATCCCTATTGGTCATTTGTATGTCTTCTTTGAAAAATTTTTAATCTGATCTTTTGGCCAGTTTTTAATTTGATTACATGTTTTTTGTTTTTGTTTTTCAGTTGTTTGAGTTTCTTATATATACGTGTTATTACTTTCTTGTTAGATGGATAGTTTATAAACATTTTCTCCCATTCCATGAGTTATATCTTCACCCTACTAATTGTTTCATTTACTGCAAGAAAGTATTTATTTTGATGTAATCCCATTTGACTATTTTTGCTTGTGTTGTCTGTGCTTTTTAAAATCTTATCCCCCAAAATTCTTTGCTCAGACCAATGTCCTTAATCATTTCCCCAAGGTTTTCTTCCAGTAGTTCAATGGCTTCAGCTCTTACATTTAAGTCTTTAATCCATTTTTATTTTATTTTTGTATAACATTAGAGTTAGGGGTCTAGTTTTATTTTTTCTGCTTGTGGATATCCAGTTTTTCCAGCATAATTTATTAAAAAGACCATCATATCCTCAATGAATCCATTTGATTCATTTGTTGAAATCAGTTGGCTATAAATATATGAATTTATTTCTGGGTTCTTTATTCTGCTCTATTAGTCTATGTCTGTTTTTATACTAATACTATACTGTTCTTGTTACTATAGTTTTGTGGCATATTTTGACATAACAGTATATAATGTCTTCAGCTTTGTTCTTTTTGCCCAGAATTGCTTTGGCTATTGGAAATCTTCTATGGGATTCAATGTAAATTTTAGAATTGCTTTATTCTATTTCTGTAAAGAACATCATTGGTATTTTAATAGAGATTTGAATAAACCTATAGATTTCTTTTGACAATTTGTTCATTTTCACAATATTAATTCTTCAAATCCATAGAGATAAAATGTCTTTGAATTTTTTTGTACCCTCTTCCATTTGTTTCATCAGTAGTTCCTAGTTTTTCTTGTAGAGATATTTAAGGTCTTTTGTTAAATGTATGGCTAGGTTTTTGTTTTAAATTTTGGTATCTATTTTAAATGGGGTTACAATCTTAATTTCTATTTTCTCTAGTTCATTATTAGAATATTGAAATGTTACTGATTTTTGTATGTTGATTTTTTATCCTATTATTTTACTAAATCTGCTATCAGTTTTAAGAATTTTTCTTAATGTTTCTTTTAGGGTTTTCTACACATTAGGTCAAGTTCTCTGCAAACAAGGTGAGTTCAACTTTCTCCTTTCCTATTTAGATGTCGTTTATTTCTTTCTCTTGCCTAATTTCTCTTACTTTACATCCAGTACTACATCATAAAAGAATGATGAAAGAAAGGCTTATATGTCTGTTTCGGTTCTTAGAGAAAACAAAAACTTTTCACTGATTGCCATTCAGTATGATATCAGCTGTGGGTTTGTCATATATGACCTTTATTGTGTTGAGGCATGCTTTTTCTATATTGAGTTTGTTGAAGGTTTTATATCATAGAGGGATATTGAATTTTATCAAGTGATTTTTTTGAGTCTACTGAGAAAATCTCATGATCCTTGTCCTTCATTTTTTTGATCCAATGTGTCATATTTATTGATTTGTGTAAGTTGAACTGTCCTTGCATTCCTGTGATATATCTTGCTTAATCATGATGAATGACTTTTTTTTTTGAGTTGGAGTCTCACTCCATCACTCAGACTGGAGGGCAGTGGCCGCTCCCGTCCACCGCAGCCTCGACCTGCTGGGCTCCGGCGATCCTTCCACCTCAGCCTTCCAAGTAGCTGGAACTACAGGCGTGAGCTACCACACCCAGCTAAGTTTTTGATTTATTGTAGAGATGAGGTCTCACCAAGTTGCCCAGGCGGGTCTCGAACCCGCGGGCTCAGGCAATCCACTCAACTCAGCCTCCCAAAGTGCGGGATTACAGGCTGAGCCACCGAGCCTGGCGAATGTTCTTTTTAATGTGTTGCTCGATTCAGTTTGGTAAAATTTCACTGAGGAGTTTTTTGCATCTATGTACATCAAGTATATTGGCATATAAGTTCTGTGTGTATGTGTGTGCTTATTCTTGTCTGTTTTTAGTATTTAGGAGAATTCTTTCCTCTTCAATTTTCTTAAACAGTTTAAAAAGTAGTGGTTTAAGTTCTTTAAATCATTGGTAGAATTTCACAGTGAAGTCATAAGATCCTGGGCTATTCTTTGATCTGATAATTCTTATTACTTATTCAATCTCATTACATGTGATTTGTCTGTTCATTTTTTCTTGGTTTCATTAGGTAGGTTGTTATGTGTTCAGAAATTTATTCACTTTCCTTAGGTTTTTCTACTTATTTACATAGAGTTCTTCATAATATTCTCTAATGATCCTTTACATTTCTGTGATTTTAGTCACTTACTTTCTATCTTATTTCTGATTTTATTTATGTGAGTCTTTTTTTTCTTGGTTAGTCTACATCATGATTTGTTGATTTGTTTATCTTTTCAGAAAACCAAACTTTCATTTTGTTGACCTTTTTTTATTGTTGTAAGCCTCAATTTGTCTTATTTCAATTCTAACCTTTATTATTTTATTTCTTGTACAAATTCTAGGTGTGGTTTGCTCTTGCTGTTCTAGTTTCTCAAGATGTATCATTAGGTTGTTTATTTAAAATTTTTCTATTTTTCATGTAGTCATTCATTGCTACATGAAACAATATTTTCTAATACTGTTTTTTTCAGTATCCTACATAGTTTGCTATGTTATATTTCTACTTTTGTTTCATGAAATTTTTCTTGGGCAACCTCCTCAGGTCCCCTCCCACTGTGGGATATTTTCTTTCCTCTCTATAAATCCTGATTTCCAAAAAAAAAAAAAAAAAAAAATTTTCTTCTTAACTTCTTCATAGACCCATTAATCTTAATCATTTAGGAGCATGTTTAATTTATTTGTACTAGTACAGTTTAAAAAGTCCTCTTGTTGTCGATTTCCAGTTTTATTCCACTATGATCAGAAAAGATACATTATATGAATTCAATTATTTTAAGTGTGTTAAGACTTTTTTGTGACCTAACATTTGGTCTGCCCAGGGGAATGGTCCATGTGCTTGTGAAAAAAATGTATATTCTGCACCTGTTGTGTGAAATGTTCCACAAATGTCTGCTAGGCCCATTTGGTATAAAGTGCAGTTTAAATTCAATGTTTCTTTGCTTGTTTTCAGTCTAGATTATTTGTCCAATGCTAACAGCTTGGGAATGTTAGGCCATTTGGTAAAATAATAAGCAATAAATTACAAATATATAACGAATATGCTTTTTTAAAAAATTAAACCATATGATTATCCTGTCCATAACTGTCTAACACATTCGTAGAGACCTGGGTAAAATAAATCAATATTTTCTGAACCTAAGTTCTTTTCAAATGTCTGTCATAGAATCAAAATGAGATTAAAAATACATTGAATAATAATGCCATTAGATAGTTGAAAATTAAAACAACTACTACACTCCAATTAGAACGGCCAAAATCCAAAACACTGACAACACCAAATGCCGACAAAGATGTGAAACACAAGAGCTCTCATTTGTTGCTGGTGGGAATGTAAAATGGTACAGTCACTTTGGAAGACAATTTGGTACTTTCTTTCAAAACTAAACATGCTCTTGCCATATGATATAGCAGTCCTGATTCTTGGTATTTAACCAAATGAGTAGAAAACACATGTCCACACAAAAACCTGCACATAGGTGTTTACAGCATCTTTGTTCGTAATTGCCAACAATTTAAAGCAGTAAGATGTTCTTCAGCAGATGAATGGATAAACTGTGCTACATATAAACAATGGAATATTATCTACTGCTAAAAGGAAATGAGGTATCAAGTCACGAAAAAACCTAAAGGGTACTTAAATGTGTATCACTTAATGAAAGAAGCCAATAGAAAAAGTAACATATAGGGCCGGTAACGGTGGCTCAAGCCTGTAATCCCAGCACGTTGGGAGGCCGAGGTAAGAGGATTGCCTGAGCTCAGAGGATCAGACCAGGCTGGGCAACTTGGCGAGACCTCGTGTCTGCAATAGATAAAAAAAATAGCCGGGCATGGTAGCGCGTGCCTGTAGTTCCAGCTATTTGGAAGGCTGAGGTGGAAGGATCGCTGGAGCGCGGAAGGTCGAGGCTGCGGTGGCCATGAGCGTGCCTCTGCACTCCAGCCTGGGGTGAGAGAATGAGACTCCAAAAAAAAAAAAAAAAAGAGAGAGAGAGAGAGAGAGAGAGATACATATTGTATGATTCTAACTAAATGGCATTTTTTAAATGGCAAAACCGTAGTAAAAGAATCAGTGGTTGCCAGTAATTAGAAAAGAGAGAAAGATGAGTTGGTAAAGCACAGAGAATTTTTAGGGTAGTGAAACTATTCTGTGATACAATGGTGAATACATGTCATTTGTACCTCTGTCAAGGCCCATACAATGTATAACGCCAAGAGTGAAACCCAATGTAAATGGTAGACTCTTTATTATAATGATACGTCAACATAGGCTCATTGATTTTAAAAAATGTGCCATGCTGGTACAGGATGTTGATTATGGGGAAGATTATATGTGCTTGGTGAGGAGACAAGGAGGTATATAGAATCTCATTACTTCCCCTTCAGACTTAAAACTTCTCTAAAAAACTAAATTTTATTAATTTAAAAAATACTTTGAGAAGAGTTTATTTTACAAACCTCAGAATCTATTCATAACATACTCTATCTTCTCAAAAACAGGTTTGTTAATGAAGTCTTTTTGTTTGTTGGCAATTACTTCCTTGAAATGTGGAATTGTCCTTCATGCAATTTCTGGTATGGAAAATGTATGAATATCATGTTATTTAAGAAGGCATAACAAAAGAGAGATTTCTTTATTATGAGACTACATATTTCATAGGCAGGAGACTGTATGATTAATCAAGGCTAAGTTTGTTTTCTACTTCCACTTTTTTTTAACTAAGCAGTTCAATTTGAACAAGGCTTTCATTTTTGTTTTTGTTTTTTCCTGAACCTGTTCTTTACCTATAAAATGAATTAAAAGCAATGGCTTCTAAGGTCTCTTCTTACTAATCTAAACTATTTTAAAACATTCCTGAAACCCTTTAAAATGGTGTCAAATAGTATGACCACGTGAAAGAGATGTTGGTATTTTGCTTTTTTGTGTGTTAGTCAAGATTCAGGTCAGGCCAAATAGAAAATGCAGTAGACCATCGCAACTAATATATATTAGCATTTTTTATTTGTACTTTTTTTGGTAACATAATAATTTATAATTCAATATAAAACTGATCAACTTATCAAAGTTGAATTCTTGTCTGTAGTTTGAAAAGACATTGATTCAGAAATCAGAGTCACAAGGCGGTGTTGAATATGTCTATTACCTTGACTGTGGTGATGGTATCACAGGCGTTTGTGTATGTTCAAACTCATCAAATAATACACATTAAATATGTGGTTTTTGTAAACCAATTATCTCTCAATAAAGCAGGTTAAAAAAAGAAATCACAGCCTCAGAAATACAGCATTTATAAGGGTCCTTGCTCTCACAAAGATATCTTGAAAATTTGTAGTTTGTGTTTAAATTTCAAGTTCATATTCTTATAAATTGACAGTCACATGGGTTAAGGTTTGACCCATAGATAAAGCAAAGTAACATGAAATTTTACATTAAAAATTCATTTAATTGTTCTAGAATATAATGTTTTCACCTAATAATTTTATGTGTTAGCAATAATTGTCAGATTATCCTGGATAATTATTTCAAAATAAGTATACCCATCACTTTCTTCCCAAAGATTCTGATTTAATTTGCAGCTCTCCTGGTGATCATGAGGTATTCTACCAATTGTGAATGCTCTTATAATACGAAGACCTTATGGATATAATGTGTCTGTAATATAAGTTTTCTCGTTGCTGACTGCATTGGACATTTTTCTATTAACTATCTTAGGCTATTAGAACATTTTTACCTTTGTCCTGTTCCTCTCTTCTCAGAAAGTTCTTGGTTTAACAAAGTCCTCTTTACCCTCAAAAATTCAATTCAATTACCTTTCTGCAAGGCCTTCCCTTACTCTCCTTCCTTATGCTCCAATGTACGTTACTAATACTTCTACCATAGCCCTTAACACATGGTGTAGCAATGATCTGTCTAAAGCATGTTGTATCCACTAGATTATAAGATGACAAGGCAGTGTTCAAGTATGTAACCGTATTACTAAGCAGTAGAAATAAAAAACACTTTATCAAATTGCTTAAAATAAACATTGAGGTGACATCCCAGCTGCAACAAGATCATAGCAATTCAATGTCATGACACTGTGATTTTCAGACAATACCAGCTCCACTTCCTTGTGTTATTTTTTCTGGCAGCAATAGCACATAAAGGGTAATTTTGAGAAAATTCTGCTAATATTCTTGGCAGATATTTAACCTTTTGAAAAGAAATCACTTATCCAGGACTTCAGTACAGTATTTTTATTTCCATGACATTTAAAATGGAAATGAATCCATTTTCCCATTTTCTTTTCAGATTTATTTTAATATGCTTTGGTTTAAAAGTAAACTCATTCAGTGAATTATTCAACTAGCACAAAATCAGAATATAAGGAATTTTTTAAATAGCAAACTTTATTTGTCAATGTTGCTTTTATATTTGATATATCTTATGATATACACTGATTATAACAGTAGGTAAAGCATACAAATTTATGTTAAAAACAGAGTAATTATTTCTAGTATGTAATGAATTAGTACTTGGTTTATTGATCTATGCATATAAGATAACTTAGATCATTTCAGCAAAAATTTTTGAGTCAACTCAGGAAAATTAATCATTTTGTAAAAAATATAATTTTTAATCTTATTTATAGATCTTGATATTAATAATAACTTTAATATCTTATCACATTTTTGTATTATTACAATACTAAAATAATTTCTATACAGACTTTCAAAACATAATAAAAATAGAACCAATTTCTAAATTGGTATTTGTATTTGTATTCACTTTAAAAGAAAGATTTAAAATAAAAATTTTTCTAAAAAGAAAAAGTTTGAAGAATAATTGTAATACCATACATATAATATCCTAATAGATTTAAGGTGAATGTAACTGGATTACCTTGGCTGTGCCTGTTCTTGGAGTAACTCCCAGTTTTCTCAGAAGATAATATTAAGTCCAAATACAAAAACATTTTGGGCAATGTAGATCTCAGTGAGAGAGAAGAGAGTTACCTTGCACCCTATGTAACACAATTATATTCTAAAAAAAATTTGCAAGCATTTTTTTGTCCTTCATGGCTCCTCCTCTTGTGTTTTTTTGTGTCATCCTTTCATCTACTATTCAGCAACTATCTCATTCATTTGCAAAAATAACCTGCAACAAGCAATTGCCCCACAGTTTTTCATTGAATTACATTGAAACTCAGCAAACCAAAAAGTAACCAACAGCGCCAAGCAAAAGAAACAAAGCAGAACTGGATAATACTTCAGTTCGCATCTCTCACTTATCTTATTTGTGAATGTAGAAATGAATAGACTAAAATCAGGTGACTTTCTTGAAGATATATACACATTATTATTTCAAAACAGCAGTAGCAAAAGAGGCAAGAAAAAAGTGCTCATGCTTATAAAATCATGACACTAAAATAATATTTCTTGATTCATATGTGAAATTAGATTACACTATAGTCATGTTGGTTATCTACCTGAGAATTTGTTCTGAACCATTATGTTTCACCATGGTTCATCCTCTTGGCCATTTCTAATTGAACTAGTAAGACCCTTTTCCAAGCTTCAGCACCTTGTATCTTTCTGATTTTTTAATTAGAAACAATTGGCCAGTGCATATGGCTGAAATTATAACACATAATCTCAGTACTGTATCTGCACAGAAAATCTTATTTCCTCTGTGGTCTTGAGAAGTAAAGAAAATTATTCTAGAAGAATAAAATAATTAAAGAGAGATAGAGAAACAAGGAACAAAGAGATATAAAAAGAAAGTCCAAGGGATTTACAGTGTTTGGTTCTAGATTCTTCCTAAATTGCCCTACATTCCTGTTTTGAGCTTCTGTGAGGTATCATTAAATTGATTTGACTAAATATTTTAAAGTGTTAAGTTACATATAAGAGTTAAGCGTAGTTTTGGCTTATACTACTAATAAACATAATTCTCAACTTTCATTCTCCATGAGTCATCCAAGGCCTGATAATTAAATTCAAGAACTTATCCTGGAAAAAGTGCTGCATAACTCATTGCTGAATATCACTATGGCCGCTTTTGAAGTACTCCACTTGGGAAACTATGCACCAATGCCAGCACCTAGTCCACCCAGCAAAGCAATTTTGGAACTCTTTTTCTAGAATAGCCATTGGGGCTGTCATCATATTACCCTTGATATCCTGAATGTCATCAGGATGTCTTCCCTTCAATATTTTCTTTATCTTTGGGTAAAGAAAAAAGTCACTGGGGCCCAGATCAGATGAATAGGGAGAGTGTTACAATAAAGTTGTTTACTGGTCAAAAATATCCCTTACAGACAGTGCTGTATGAGCAGATTCATTGCCATGATGCAAGAGCTCCTTTGTGACCACTTGTACACACACCTTTCTCACGCCAAGATTTTCAGTTAAGATTTTCCTAACTGTTTTTCTATCAATGTTTATTTAGTCTGCTATGCTTCTCATAGTCAGCCGACAATTTTGATGCACAATTTGACAATTTTTTTGCAATATTTTGTCAATTCTGCTCATTACTGGTTGTCGTGACCTCTCTTCATCAGTGATGCTTTCTCTCCCCTCTGAAAAACATTTAATTCATCTGTACACTGCCATTTTCTTCATGGCATTATCCCCATAAACTGGGACAAACATGTTCCTGATTTCAATTTCACTCTTGCCAACAAGAAACTTAATGTTTGTTCAAGCTCTGACATTCTAGTGACAGCACACAAAAACATGCAATAACAATAATGAATGCTATTCAACAAGATACCCTATCACATTACATGAACACAGTTGTGAGATACTGATATACCAAGGTTATGAAACCTTACTGAGTTGTTTGTACAGTGTAGCCATCGTGAGCACATGGTGGCAAGTTTGCAAACTTAATTGTCAGTGTATATTCTTTTTCTTCTTCAAATTAATCATTCTTTCTCACTTAAGATATCTGTGCATTAAGAATCATATTCTGGAGACAGTAGCAAGCCAAATGCCAAAGCAGATTTGATCAAAAGCAGATGGTGATGATTTGATTAGAACTTTGTGCACCAAGCTGTCATCTGTCTCTGCTGGACCTTTTGTCTTTTCTGTTATGTAGCTTGACCAGTGGTGATAGAACATATTTTGAAAAGTAAAGTTTAATA
>CAUYQG010111213.1:0-19221 GCA_963574415.1 Tarsius wallacei | reverse complement strand
GGGGGGGGAGGCATATCTCATCAACAAGGGTACCTGCATAATGAACATTTGTATATTTAACCCTGAATTGTACCCCACATCTTTAAAATAAAAAGAAATTTAAGAAGAAAGTATATTACAATATGACAAATATTACCCTTTATCAAATGAAAAAAAAAAAGTATTTGGGACGTAATTGGATAATCTAAGATGTTCTCATTTCAAGATTCCAAACTTAGTTCTATCCATGAAGGCACTTTCACCTCCACCCCCAATAAAGCTACATTGACAGGTTGCGGGGGTTAGGATGTAAAAATATCTTTTTTGGGGGGGGAGGGCACTATTCAACTCGATTTAGGCCAGGTGGCTCTCCAGTGACCCATGCAATGGTTAGATAGAACAGGTGTGATTAATGGCCAATGTTGCTAAAGGAAAAGCCTTGTATTATGCCTCTTATGCAGAGATTTTGGTTAAAGACCAATTGCTGTGAACCTGACAGACACAACGTTTGGCTTGCTTAATACAATAAACATGATCAATGGTGCTTGTAGTGGGTTTGCTAAAATCACTTTACTGCAAATTATATAGAAAAATTGGTTCTTTAAGTGTCACAGGATTTTTAGTATTAACTATTAAATTTGAAAAACAATCTGCCAAGGAAAGAGTCTAGGTTTACCAAAATTAGCAATGTCTTACTAAATTAGGCTGATTAGAATTGAGGGAAGTTTCTTTTTGACACTGTCCCTCTGTCAGACAGCAAAGGCATGTAACTGACATGAAGGAATGCACATTCTCCTATCTGTCATGACAAAAGCATAAGACTCACGAATAAAAAATTTGCATCAACTTATTTAGGCATAAAGTAAAGTGGAGGATGAAACAAAATCCACGTTTATGCCACTTAAGTCAAAATGTTTGTCTGTGCTTGCTTTCCTTCTTTAATCTTGCCTGGGAAATACAGTTTTCTGGAAAGGACATTAATAGCCTAAAACATTGAACTTATCCAACTGGGTCCAGAGCTGATTTCTACCTAAAAACTCAAAGGCCATGGATTGATTGGGGAACCCTGTAAATATCTAAAATGAGTAGACACTTGCAATGGATATCAACTTAGTACAATGCTGCAGAACATATTTCCTTTTGGGTTCTGCAAAAAATGTGTGTTAACACTGCCAAGGTATTTTGTTTGCTTGCCGTTTGTCTTAATAAAATATTTGAGCAGTTTTTATTAAATGAAAACTTTCATTCATTTATTCATAGCACAAAAGAATTTGGTAATAGGTACTTCTGTAAAAAATATTTTTAAAAATAACTTGGAAGAAAAATAAATACTAAGTACTTGGACATTTCTTATACAACTTTTCCATTATTTTGATTTTGTGAACCTTTGAATTTACCATTTTAGTCATAAGTACAAAAAAGAAACAGAACAGCTAAACAGAGGCCCAAATAGCAGGGTGAGATGAAACTCTGAGGAAAGTTAATTTTAGTCAAATCAGAATTCTATTTGTCCTCTGTTCAGATTTTTTCATTGAACTTCAAATGACAATTATTCAAAAGGTCAACTTTCAGACTGTCAGAGGCAAGATGAATCTGACCATGATGACGCTGTGACCTTGACTGTCAAAGATGCTGTGGGAGGAGGTTGTTGGGTCTAAGAAAACTAACTCTGCAGTGAGTCCTTAACAGGGGTGGCCAACGACCAATGAGACAATGGTGAACTTGAACTTGATTGTGGCAGACAATTTTACATGTGCAAAACCAACTGTAGTGGTGAGACACAGCACTGAAAAGTTCTAGGAAAGGTCTGTGGAATTCATTGCTGTAATTCCATGTGATGGTGCCTTTGTGGGAAGGTGATTAAAAATAGAAAAGATCATGTTTTGTTTCCACAGTAGAAATTACTGAAAGAGCTTGACAAGTTGTCGTGTCCCAGTACAGTGGGCTGCAGTTAGGGAAGGATTCTAGTCTTAGCAGAGAACCATTTAGGAATATGCTGGAATTCAAAGCAGGAGGAAAATAGAAATTCAATTGTGTGCACTAGACCAACAAAATGGGGATGTGAATTTACCAAACTTGAAGGTTCCCTCAGCCTTCAAGAAACAAAGATCATCAAATCTACAGCAGAAAAATTAATTCAAGATTCATCCACAATCTTGGTTGTCTGAGTTGGAGTAGTCTAAGAGAGTCATTTCTGAGATTTGTGTCTCAAGATAACCAACCTAAGGCACGATGTCCTTCCCAACAGGTCAGGAGTTGATTGAACCTAAAGAGACATGAAATGCAAGCGCTGAGTAGAGTAGAAAAGAGTCAAAGCTTGGAAGAAACCAAATGCCTTAGTGCTTATTATAACATCAGAAGTGAAATGAAAATGAGGTGAAGACCAGAGGTTTAACTGCTTTCTCCTAGAGAGGGGACTGCAGCTGCATTTGTCTCAGCTCTGCTGTTCTTAGCTACTTGTTTGCTTATTCATTTACTTTGTCAGAATGTATTTAGTTATCCTCAAGAAACGTTTATTACGATGCTCTTGCTGAATCACAGCATTGTTGAATTATAGAAAAAATGAAAATGATAAGGAAAGCATAGTCCTTGCCATCTTCTTTATTTTTAATTTGGCTCCATAATGGAATGAACATTGGTTGAACATATCCATATGCAGAGATCTCTGTTGTAAACTAGAATGCTTGCTAACATGACTAAACAGTATCCAGTCTTCAGGTAGTTGGAGATTAGCAAACAAGGGGAAAAAATCCACGGGGAAATAGAACACAAGCTCTTTTCAGTGACAAAATTAATCTTGAAGTTTGTCATTAAGGGAAACCAGAACAATTATTTTGCGGTCATTTTCTGGGCTTATTGGCAAAGTGACTTTTTAACCACATAGAAAATATCAGTGACTAGAATGCAACTTCCAAGTCTAAAGGATTAATTCACTTAGAGAGTAACATGAGAGGAATGACTCTTAGATTTCCTCAGGGGAGGAGGAGAAAAGTATCAACAGTTATTCCATCTAGAATACAGAAATAAGCAAATGAGAAATTCCAGAGTATAAGTGTTATTAACCAAGATGATAAACATTTTTGCCACACTCCTTGAAAGTCACGTAGATTCTATTTTTATCCAAGGGATGCCTCTGTTGAGATAAAATGTTTCTTGGATGGACACGGACACACACACATACACACACACACACACACACACACACACACACACACAGCTTTGTTCTGTAAAGCTTGCTACCTTGGGAAAAATTCAGACATTGGTTTGGATTTTCTATGAATATTTATCTTCATCTTATCTTCATCACAAGTGAGGTAATTCAGAGCAGATAAAGGCTATAAAGATCACATATTTAGCTCATTTCATGTTCACATGTAATCATACACCTATTCAGCTATTTTCATGTTTTATATGTTTTATATACTCTTCTATTCATGTATATTACTTATTATCCTACTCTTAAGGTTTTATGAAGTAGGTTGATATTATTTCCACTTTTGCAAAATACAAATATATTTTGACATTTCAAAAAACAGAGCTAGTGAAGGAACAGAAATGCAAAGTCAAACTTCTGCTTAAAAAAAAAACTCACAAACTTTTATTTATGTTCATTCTGTAGCTAACTAGGCAACTCCACTTGCCTTGTTCTGCAAAATACACACATACACACACACACAAACACACACACATCTCTGAACTGAGATGGTTTTGTTTCAGTGAAAAACTTCTAGTGTTTGAAAATGAATTAAAGACTAGATGAAGTTGTTCATCTCAGTGAATGTTTACTGCTTTCTCCTCTACAAGAAATAAAGATTATTATTTTGTTACAAACCAGATCAAAAAGCATTTCTTTTAAAAATGGTTACTTCTTTAAGTAAATGATAAGAGATTAGACTGAGAAAGCAAATGTTCAAAAATTGATATATTGGCAAATTAGATACCTTAGGTTTTTTTATAGTCATTGTAAAAATAAATTCACAGTATCTATCATTATGCTGCAGACATGTTTTCAGTTCTAAATTTTCTCTGTCCTTTGATGGTATTAAAAAAAAATACAAGAACAGTTCATTGGGTAAGGAAAACTTGTGCACTATTTGTAAATCTTCCAAAAAAAATGTTTTTAAAGGTTGTGCACTGCACATTGTCTTACATGTGGAATTTGAGGCTTTATCATTTTACATAAGTCAGAAACATTTACTAACTTATAGTCCGTTCTTTTCCTACTGATAGACAAGATTCCTCTGCCTTTGTCTAATCTGCATGAGGTTACTCTATGATTTTGTGTGTGTTTGTGTGTGTGTGTGTGTATGTGTACTGTCCTTGTCTCAGTTTGATATTAAATTTCCAATATCTCCAGGAATTGAGTAGAATGGGTTTCCATTCACCCTACACATGTAGAACTTGCATGAAGATTTGGTTAAAACCATTTGTAAATTGACCTGTACCTTTTGACATAACATTTCTTTTGGGGATTCCATATTTATAAATAGCTTCTAAATTCAGGCTTCATCTTTCCTTGTGTCATTTTTCTAGATATGTCCCTTTGAAAACAATTACATAATTTCCTCCACTTTCAACATTTAAAAAATTCTCTGTTTCTTGAGTTCCCATTGTCAAACTGGCTTCTTCTGCTTTTTATGTAAATTAATACCTTTTACTTTTTCACTTCTGCATAAATCAGAACCTGCTCCCCTCTGCCAAGGATCTTTTATCTGGGTGGGAACATAGACTTTTAAGTTCTTGCTCTTTTGTACTCAGTTCTTAAATGCATTGTTCACTTACGTTTTTGCTAGGCTAATCATTTTTCTGCTTTTAACCAGTGAGGTTTTTTTTCAGTGTTCAACTCCACTACCTATCTCTTCCTTCTCCTCCTTCCTCATTTCAAACTATATTATTTTATTTAAATTTTGATGTGTTCTTCTTTATTTTAGTTTTCTTTATTTCTGTTTTTAAAATAAAACATCCTGGGTCCATTTTTATGCCAGATGCTTTTGGCTGATGTGCTGCATGGTATCCTATAGCTCTGTCTCTGTTTTCATTAGGATTTAGAAAATTATTATAATTGTCTTTGAACTCAGAGCAAATTTGAGAGTCTGAATCAACCTTGAAGTGTAGCCCAGACAGAGATGAAAAGAACCATAAATGCAGCAGAACAGACGCACTCTTGGAAAATGCCGGTGCTCAGCCAGTATCTTTCCATTTGTGAATCTCTATCAGTTCCCCATGGCATTTTACCTTCCTTCAATTATTGTTTCCAAAATGGACCTCAAACAAGATGGAAAAATAAAAATGACTCTCTCATCAGATTGTGTTCAGATGCCAGAAAAGACACAAGTTGTTCTTGATTGTGATTTTTGGCTCTGACTTAAGAAAAAATTTTGAAAACATCTCTCTATGTGAGTCTCCTGAATTCTACCTCCTGGTCTTCTTTTTATCGGCTTCTTCTTAAACTTCCAAGCTGACTTTACAGTGTTTTCAATACAGTTGTTTTTAGTAGTTATCTAAAGTCTTTATTTAAAATTACTTCCCATTTTTCTCTCCATTTAACTTGTTCTTATCCAAATAAGAGAGAGAGACAGAGAAAGAGAAAAAAACATACAGAAGGTGAAAGAAGGAAGGGATCAGAAAGCTTTCATAATGCATCTTTATTCCTTCAGCAACTCATCCAGGCATGTGGTTTAGAGGCCATGGATCTGCATCAATGAATCTGGATTTCCCATGAATCTCAAAGTCTCAGCTGAAGGATCCCCTCCACAAGTAGCAGGTGTTATGTTCTAACCTGTTGCCTTCATGTATCTGCCTCCACTTCTTTTTGCTCTCTATCTCAGGTTATTTAGCAAAGAGAAGACTTTGAGCAAGTAAGAAATCATCAATTCTTAAGGAGATGCCAAAGGTCCCTGCTATGGGGCTGGGCCAATGTACCTGTATTGTTTTTCAGGACTGGAAATATAGGGAGGGTCAACAGATTATAAGAAGTCCCCGGTTCAGTCAGCCTTAGTCAGTGATTCCACTTAAGGTGTGTTAAGATCTGAGTCACATGAAAATGGAGGATTATGAAGCTACCTCTATTAAATGGAAAGTAAAAACTTTTTTTATTGCTCTTTGGGCACAGATTATTAATGCTGTAATGACACTAAAGAGTATTAAATGCAAATTTGCAAGACTCTAAAGGACTTTATTAAGATAAGCAACATTTTATTGAGTCAATTCAGTTGCTATTTTAATGAAAATCTAGAAAAATAAATCTCGGTGGATGTCACCACAGATGTTGTATCATGTATTCACAGATGTTGTATCATGTATTCTGGGGAATGTGCCACTGAACCTGGCAGAGTGGTACAGGGCTGGGGGCGGGGGTGAGGAAGGGAGGGAACTGAAGGGGAAAGGGAAGGGTTAGAAGAAATGAAATTTTATGTCTTTAATTTTTGTTTCAGAATGATCTACCCCAAATCACTTATTTCAGTTGGCTAATAAATAGTTTCCTGCTTTTTGATGCTAAATTATTTTTTCTACTACTTATTAGGAAAAGTTGAATGGCATTGCCTTTTTTTTTTTAGGTAAAGAAAACATAGTTTTAGCTTGGAAGTCAAGTGAGAAAGGAAGAAAAGAATGGAAAGAAAAGGGAAGGAAGGAAGATAGAGAGCAGGTTTTTCTGTTTTTTTTTTTTTTTTTCCTTTTTTTCTTTTATATGGTACATAAGAAGGTTGGTAGTCAAGGTAAGAGCCCTAGGCTTCAATCATGGGATCTACCATTTATCAAGAATGTGCTCTTAGACAATTTGCTTAACATTTTGGATCTAAGTTTTTAATCTTTTTTTTCTTTTTCTTTTTCTTTTTTTTTTGAGTTGGAGTCTCACTCTATCGCCCAGACTGGAGTGCAGTGGCCGCTCCCGGCCACCGCAGCCTCGACCTGCTGGGCTCTGGCGATCCTTCCGCCTCAGCCTTCCAAGGAGCTAGAACTACAGGTGCGCGCTACCACACCCGGCTAGTTTTTGATTTATTGTAGTGAAGTTGTCTCACCAGGTTGCCCAGGCAGGTCTGGAACCCGCGGGCTCAGGCAATCCACTCACCTCAGCCTCCCAAAGAGCGGGATTGCAGGATGAGCCACTGAGCCCAGCAGTTTTTAATCTTTAAAGCAATAGTAAAATGCACTCTTGGGCAATTCTATCCCACATGTGGTGGAGAGATAAACACACTTAGCTCTTGTATGCCAGATACCAGCAGTCCTGCTAGGCACTGGGACAACCAAAAACTTTACCACACATTTCAAAATGCTCTCTAGATGACATTTTGGGAACTACTGGGCCCTAGCTGAATTCCAAGGTTTTTTTCAGCTTCAAAATGCCACGATGCTGGTAGGTTACTTATAGGGAACTGTATTATGTATTATACTTTTGGGAGTGCAAGTCAGAAATACCAGTAATTGCACTGGAAGACAGGAGTAAAATCAGGAAGTATAATGTACCTGACCATGTTGGTAATTGGTTTTGATGACTCCTTTTTAAAGCAGTTTTGTTGATAAATTCAATATACCCAAAAATGATACAAAAGAAAGATGCGAAAATCAAAAAATTATTATGAAGTGATGAGCCAGGTAACCATGACTCAGATACAAAATTTAAATGTCAAAATCACCCATACAAGTTCTCTTCATGATCCTTCTCACATATTACTCCAGTCTCTTATTCCCTGCCTCAAAGGTAACCGCAATCCTGACTTTTACACTATTACTTCTTTCAGTTATTTTTCTTTTATTAGAGAATGTCATGTTTCTTATAAAACAACTTATGTTTGAACTATATAAAGTAAAAAAGATCAGGTCTCGCCCATCCCAAGTTTTATTCCTCTGTGAAAACCTACACTTAAAAAAATCCTTTAATTTTTTTTCTGTGCATACAAATACACACATTTTTTTTCAAAATTGAGATCATACAGTACATATTATGCAATTTGCTAAATTTATTATAGACATTTTTTGTTGCCGTGTATATCAGCAATAGTGACTAGGGATGCTATGAACAGATACAAAGGCACTGCTGTTTCTCCCCATTCTGGAGGTGGGCACTTGTGAATGCTAGATGAGAGGGCCTTGAAGGATGGTAGATTGAAAATAGAGTAAGCACTGTCCTTTCTGAAGCTTCTTGCTCTTTCCATGGATCTTAATCATTTTTTCTTAAATTCTAGCAGACAAATATTGGCACTGGGGAATCCCTATATTTCTTAACTGAGAGGGAGAGCAAGAAGAGGTGAAAAGGCTGAGAGATTGGAATCAGACCTAGACTCTAGCTGTGTCATTCACTGCCTCTGGGACCTTAGGTCTATTGTGTAAAAATCACGATTATAGCTCCTGTCTGAAGAAAGAGGTCTTAAAGATAATTTTAAAAATGTGTGATAGACTCGTTAGTTATACATTAGCTTAATTTGACTCAACACCCAGAAAGTTTGTGTTTTTCTTAACATTGACTACATGAGTATAAGGTGATATGGTGATATATGACAAGTCATGATTTGTTGGAAGTTGTTTAGGTTTTGCATAAATCTTGATAAAAGTGGATGGTATGTGGAGTATGGATATACTCCAGACATGCTCAAGGTTGTTAGGTAAGAGGTTAAATAAAACTAAACTTTATTATTTATGTTGGTATTTAAGATAAGGGTCCATTCATTTGAAAGGCTTGCTGAGGTGGTGAATGTATTTTTACGGGTGTGTTTAGAATGAAACAGTTTTATATTGGGTCGTTAACTCCAAAAGAGCTGTTGTAAGAGAGTTGCTACATCCAGAGGAACAATTATTATTATTTTCAGTGGTACTTGACATGGTAGTGACATAAGTCCTAAAGATGGAACATGATTTTTGGTGCTGTCGAAGTAAATTCAGAGCAATCTTATTATAGCTGATGTAATTTAGATGTTTGGAGGTAGGGAATTTTCTGATAGCAAAATCTAATACATGTAACTCCCCAAATGAAAAGCCTCTCTCCAGGGGAGAGAATTATCAAGGGGAAATTTTTCAGTGTGGTTATGCTGACAACTTACAAACATTTTTCTGGAAGGTTTTGGTTTGGAGATGACTTTGGATTTTGAGTCTGACCTGAAATAAGATTGGAGTTGGGGAAAATGAATGTCTTTCCCTCTACACTTTACCACCTTTCAGTTTGAATTTACCTTGGCATCACTTAACAACAGCTTCTGTCTTTCATTTGTTATGTCCGTTGACTCATGCATGATGAGTATTGTTGCACGCACTTGGTAGTTTCTCGCATGTATAGATAGAAAAGGGAACTGAAGTCTAAAAAGAGTAATTTACACAAAGTTACTCAGTTAATGAGTCATAAAACCAGAACTAAATTCTACACATGATTCAAGAATTGATGCTTTTAACCACTATGCTATGATTCCTGTCTTGTATCTCAGCTACATACAAATGAGTCTTTCTCCAGAACTGGCTGGTGAACTTTCTTGTGGCTTGTCATTTTAGTGTCCCCACAGCACAAATGAGGTCTGAATGTTTGTTAAATCCAATTTTTCAAAGCTACAGATTCCTCAGCTCAGGTGGGAACAGAGTGAAGGGTTAAGTCAACTACTCAGCTTTCTAAAAAAAAGCAAATATGGAAGTTTTTGAATTATGTCAGATATCTTGAAACAACTGCTCTTCAGGGGACACTGGGACATAATTTCTTCTCTTGTCTTGATCCCTCACTCGTCTGTACAACAAAACAGAGAGGCAGGTTATGTTCTGATATGATTCCAGTGGGAACGTTTACTCATAAAGGAGGTAAATGATGTCAATTTTATTAATATTGGAAGGTCTTTTGCAAGCATAATGCAATCCATTTGGTTAACTTTGTGCAGAACTCATCAAACTTGCCTAAAAGTTAATCTCTTTAAAAGTGATGTATTTATTCCCCTTCCCTTTTTAAGGGTGTTTTGAAACAATCTACAGTGATAGGGACAAATAAATACACAATCCAAAACTTACCAATGAATTATTACCTGACAATATGTTGTATGCTTGTTTAAAGCAGATTTCAACCTCTTGCTTTGAAAGCAAGAAGCATTTTGTTGGTTTGTAAGTTTTACACAGAGGAAATGGTGCTCTGTTGTTTCTGTTTTCCTTCATCATCCACTCAATTCCCATGAAATTAAACAGTCTTTCCCTTAAAGATGTCAGGGAACATTCTTTTATGTTCCTGCACTAAAACTGTATGATTTTCAGAGCATGCATTTTTGACATTCAATATGCAGAAAAATCTTGTAATAAGTGCTAATTATAATTTTAGATAGCTATCCATTCTCCCATCCATTCTCTCCCGTTTGAAAAACACATTCTCTGCAGCTTTTCCTATTATTCATAGCAGCTACTTGATGCATTCTCCCTTTTTACATTTCATTTCCTCCCACTTCCTATATCCTTCTCTTTGATCCCAGCCTCTCTGACTTCACTGAGAAAAATGCCAGTCCTTGGAAGAGCACCCCTCAACCTCCTGGCACCAAACCTGTGAGCCTACTTTCGTTTACATGTAAATCAGGCTGCACATGCTTTGGATTTTTCCATCTTTCTCTTTATCAGGTTTTAACTCACTCCTGCATATTTAACTTCTCTCTGTCCACTGACACCTTTGTTTGACGTTTGCACATGTTTAAGTCTTTCTCATCTAAGGCATAAAACAAAGCAGCCAATGAAACAAAAATCAACTTATGTTAATAAACTTGTCCTTGGACTCAGCAGATCTCTGTAACTTGCATTTGTATGATCACTCTTCAGCCCTCAGAAATCAGACTTATATTCCTAAAAGTCTTCTCTTATTCTGCTCTCAACAGCTCTCCATGTTCAGCATGTTGCCAAATTTAATATTGTTAAATATTGCTTAGGTGTCAGATAAGGAATGAAAAGGACTAAACTTAAGGATCCCTTTTCTTCTATCATTCTGGCTATTTGTTCTCTATTTCCTTAGAAATCTCTGTTCTTCTATTTTCTATTACCAAACCAGTGGCAGGATTTCTCCCTATGGAATAGTTTAGAAATTCAGCACTTTTGCTTGTCACAACATTTGAGGTGTTGGGCTACTAGCCTTATTAACAGGGGTGGGCCAGAGATATGCAACATCTGTAAAAAGTCAGATAAAGACTAGCACAGTAAAGGACTTACCTGGGTTCCACATAACTTTCAAATGTCTTGCTTGATATACATGTAAGTGTATGTGTGGTGGGGAGGAGGGCATAGGGGTATGCAAAACCTAATTATAAATATGTTACTCTTTTGTCTTAAATATAACCAATGCATTTTTTTGTTTGCTTTTGCATAGTTTACACATAACCTGACATTTCCAGGATTGAAACAACTGTAGGACATGAGAAAGAGTGTACATTGTATAAGTCAGAAGTTCATTCAAGAGTTCCTAACCATACTAGAAAGTTATATCCTTCATAGCAACGTCTTTTGTGGAATTAGAATCATTAAAGATTACTCATTAAGTTTGTATTTTTAGCTGCAGTGTTTACCACTGTCCTACGTAGAAGATAAACATATGAGTACTTCACTTTTATTTTCTTAGAAATATGAATTTGCATGTTGAAATACTATAAGCACCTCCCTCTTATATCTTCTGTAGAGTATAGTTATACAATTGTTATTTTTATTTTTAATATTTTTTTATTTTAAAAATGTGGGTACAATTCAGAATTAGGTATTAGTGGTCATCATACAGGCAAATTTTGGCCCTCACTTTGGTCCCCACTTTGCTTGGTTTGAGATCCGGTATCTTTACTAATGTTATATGCCCCCCTACCCCTGGCAGTTTCCAGCTACTGTCAATCCCTTTCTTATAGCATTATGGTAAACGTTCAGGGTCTATTCATGAGTGAGAACATGTGGTACTCAGTTTTTTTGTTTCTGTGATGAATCACTGAGTATTATAGACTCTAAATCCATCCAAGTTGCTGCAAAGTGCATAATTTTGTTCTTCTTTGTGACTGCATAATATTCCATTGTGTATATGTACAGACACATGAAAAAATGCTTGGTCTCACTAATCATTAGATAAATGCAAATCAAAACCACATTGAGATACCACGTAACTCCAGTAAGAATGGCTATTAATAAAACAAAAAACAACAAATGCTGACGAGGATGCGGAGAAAAGGGAATGCTTCTACACTGTTGGTGGGAATGCAAACTAGTTCAACTGCTGTGGAAAATGGTGTGGCAATTCCCAAAAGAATTAGAAATTGCCTTTCCATATGACCTAATTATAAAACATATTTATAATTAGGTTTTGCATACCCCTGTGTCCTCCTTGAGTTACTCTAACCAGCATGGCAGACTCATGGGAATATATCTGGAGGGACTTAAATCACTTTACAAAAAAGATACCTGCACATGCATGATTATTGCAGCATATTTACAATCACAAAAAACCTGTTACCAACCTGGCTGCCCATTAAAACTTAACTGGGTAAAAAAATGTGGTACATATTATTTTTCAATATACATGACTATCTATGAGTTTCATTTGTGAATAGCACATGCAACAAAATTTATTTTAAAAGTTTTCTTGGAATCTAGTAGGGTCAAAGACCACTGGCTTAAAGTTTCACAATTCTCAGACTTCAAGTTAGAGCTAATTCTGTCTTCTCATGGTTATCTGAACCCTGAAAATATCCTCTTATCATTTACTCATTAAGACCTTGAGCATATCAGTATCTCCAGCATAGATGTCTTTGCTGGATCTGGGCCTTTTATTCATCTTCTTTGTGGCTATAGACGCTCACATGTCTTTTAAGCCCTTTAAAGTCAACTAATAACTGCTGTAGAGATTTGTTAGACTACAAATAAACTTCTACTCTCTCATTCCAACCTTAATAGGCAAGAATCATACACTCTGGTGCCAATTAAACAAAGATTTAAAAAAAAAAAATCCTCACTCACTACCCGGCATCAGGCCATCACCACCTTTCATGTGGAAGGATGCCTCCAGACTTATTATCTAACCTTTCTTACTCCTCTTTTTCCTCCATTACTCTGCTGAGATCATGTCACCAATCAGCTTAGACTCCCTCACAGGTTTCCAGGTATCCTGCTTTTAGGTTCCAGTTGCTGTATATGATTCATTAGGCTAGATACAATTTGTCCCCTGCCTACTTCCCTGCCTCAGCTCCATTTATTACCCTTCTTTTTTTGCTGTGTTTTTTTGTAGAGACGAGGTTTCGCTATGTTGCCCAGGCTAGTCTTGAACTCCTGGCCTCAAGTAATTCTACCTCAGCCTCCCAAAATGCTGGGATTATAGTTGTGAGCCACCGTGTCCCATTATTACCCTTGTAATACTCTGTGTTATAACCAAGTTGGATTTCTTTCAGTTTCTTAACATGGTATTTTCTTTCTTGCATCTTGTTGTTCTCCTGCATAGAATGTACTAGCCCAACTTAATGCTTGGCTCACTCTTACTCATTCTTTAGCTATCATCTTCATCAAACCTTCCTCTAAAGTGTATTTCCCTACCCCTTGAGTTACTGATAATCTCCCTTGGCAACTTCTACTTTTTTATTTTAATGCTTCATTGCTTGCATATTTGTCTGCCTTTGCCATTCAACTATGAGCTCTCTAAAGAAATTTTCCATGTCTTTTAAGATAAGTTCTACTTCCAAAGGTTAGCACAATAAGTCCTCAATAAACGTTTGGGCAATAAATAAATATGTAACAAATGATAAAACATTTTAAAAATATTTAAATCTCTATGATCCATATATTACATACAACCAAGATGAGTTGAATCAAACAATAGTTATATATGACATGAGATGTTTTTAACATTTTTTATTTCATTACAAATATTCTACTCATGACTAACTAATAGCTTGCCACCTGTAGTTTCAAAAACACTGCTTTGATGGCTCTGTTGATGTGAAAATCGTTTCTAATTAACAATATTTTTAGTAATTGCATTCATTATGAAATGGTCACATTCTTTTTTCTTCCCAATTATTAAAATCCTGGTGGATGAAACTCTGCAATGTTTATAATCTAAAGATAGATGGATTTTTCAGCTTTAAGTTACAAAAAGACTTTTAAAAATCTTGTGCAATGTATGTGTGGGTGTCTATGTGTGTTTTATGCAAAAATCACATTAGAGCTATAAATATTGGAACACAGAAATTCAGTTACTCTAACCAGTATGGTAGACTCAATTTTGGAACAGAACAGAATGACCATCTAATGCTTTATGTTATCTCCTTTCCATTTGTCTATACGATTCATAATATTTCAAGGTGGTCCTTGGAAAAAACAAATTAGAAAGTTTTTATTGCCATCAAATATAATTCATTAATTCAGCTGTTTTTTGGGGGACATTTGTGGTGTGCTGGGCACTGTATGTGACTGTGGTGATGCAATGTGAGTAAGGTGGTCATGGCTCTGCTACCACAGAACATTAGAAAGTTACTCCCCTTTTATGGTTGTATACTCTTTGCTTCCTTTACCTTCTTTCCTAATTTAAACTCTTGGTTCTTTCCCCAGCCTCTAAATAATGAATGACTGTTTTCACATGTCCTGCTCTTGGTAAGACTGTGACATGGGAAGAACATTCTTTTTATTGCTCTTCATAGCATCTTCTAAGAGATTTCACATCCTGCTCTGAAATCTGCCATTTGGAGACACAATGTTTTCATGCCCTCATTCCTATTGTTCTGTCCTTTCTTTGACTTTACTATTTCTTTTGTTCATCAAAGTCTTTAGTACCTGATTTGTTGGGCTCTCCCTTCCTCTATATCTAGCTCTCACTTTGAGTCTCTCAATATCCCAAAGATGAGTAATCTGTATATATTTCATAGGTCTCTTTAATTATTTGGAGATTAGATTTTAAACCCCATAGACTTCTATTCTCTAAATCTTTGTTACTACACCACTGCCCTTTAGTCCTAGGCAAGAAACTCTCCCTTTTAGCATTCTGCTCTGCTACCCTGGCTACACCCCTCTTATTGGAATGAGCAGTTCATGAGGTCAATTATAAATGCCCACCTGGAGCCTGTGCTCTTCCTTCCCAGACTGCATGCTGAGTCACAGGATGCTGGAGTTCTCTGCCCAAATGAACTTGATCCTTCTCTGTGTTACTGTACAGATTTCTTCTCTAGTCAATCTTGTTGAAGATGACTCACTCTAGGACACTGTGTCTATAGGCCCAGGATCTGTCCGAAAGGCAGCTGTTTGTATGGAAGGAAATGAAGTTTAGACATGTGAGATTTCATGTCCATGTGTATCTGAGCCAGTTGTCTTTGTGTGGGAAGAAGGCTAGTAGACAAAATGGCAGGCTGTGGGCTGGGGCTGGTTCTTCCTGCGCTATCCATTCTGCCATAGTACTCCAGACATATTTGTGATAAAGGTAGGTTAGTCAAGAGATGAGGAGTAGACATATTTTCTAGCTCTGTTTACAATTTTAAAATGTGTAAGTACAAATGTGTACTCCTTCTCTCTCTTTGGATCTCTGCCACACCATAAAAACATGCCTAAACTAGTCTACTGAAGGATGAGAGACTACCCAGAGGAAAACTGAGTCACTCCAACTAAAGCCAACTAGATCAGCATTCTCCAACCAGCCTGCTTATTGTCTGCAGATTCATTGATTGGCAAGGTCAATCAATATCAGGTGAGCCTAGTCAAGATTAGAAAATCACCCAGCCAACTTGTATACTTGAATAGTAAAAATAAATACTTATTTTTATTTTTCACAATTTTATGTGGTTGCTTTTTTATGTCTTATTACTATAGTCATTCATAATGAATATTTCATTATGATGATCAGTTTTATGTGTCATCTTGGGAAGGATATATCACAGGTTGTTCATTCAAGTATCAATGTAGGTGCTGTTGTGAAGATATTGTGTAAATGTGATTAACATTTATAATCAATTGATTTAATGGGATCGTCTTAGATAATATGAGTAAACCTGGTTCAATCTGTTGAAGGGTCTTAAGAGCAGAACTAGAGCTTCCCAACAGCAGAAGAAAGTCTGTATGTAAACTGAAGCTTCAGCCTCAAACAAAAGTTTCGGCCTGCACTTTCTGACAGTCTTCTCTATGGATTTTGGACTTGCCTAAACAATCTCTAAAATCAAGGACAAATTTCTTGCAATAAATTTATTCATATGCACTTCCTGTTGACTCTGTTTCTCTGGTTGAAACCTGACTGACATACAATAAAAAAGTGATATCTTGCAGTTAAAAAAAGGAAATAAATAAAAATAACAATAATCATCTGTTTTAGCATCTTTATATTTAATTCTTAGAGTAACTCAGAGATGTTATTACTTTCAAGATTATTAAAATTATCCCTTTTAGAACTTGTAACCTTTTTGAAAACCTAATATAAGTAAAAACTGGAGACATAAGAGATTATTTGACATCAGATTTAGATTTGTGTTGGCCACAGAGTCTTGCCCCATGCTGTGGGAGTCAAGCAGAGTCCTAGTCCAAGTTGCACTCAACAAATGAGGTTTTCACAGAGATAGTCTAAGCACACAATTGACAGTGATGTCTCAGGTTTTCTCTTCTCATCTTCCTCTTAATATAATATTTCAGATTAGCATTTGACAAGGGAAGTGGGGGTAGAGATACTTTATTAAAACATGAGACATTCATTGGTTCATAACCTTTGTTCTTTGTCTGGAGACAACTCTGGAACTATCACGTCTTATGGCCTTAACCAACAACAGGCCAAACAATAGGGGGAAAAGAGCTTATATTTCCTACATTCCTGAAAACATTAAAAAAATAATTTTTAAAAAAATAAGTACTACCTATGTGCTTATCTTTTGGGGATTATAACTCCCTTAAGAAAATAGGGATCCAAATCCCTAAGGCAGGATTTTTACTCAATCTGGTGGAAATAAATGTGACAAAGTAAATACATTGGTAATTCTAAATCATACAGCCATAAAAATATTTTTTAGAAAAGCTTGCATGCAAGACATTAGGTAAGAGTTTTTCTTGCTATGCTGAATTTTAGCCCTTTTATTTTAATCACTAGGGAATGGTATATTTCAAGAGTCAAATCCATGACTGTTAGCCCTAAAGGCTTTGTTCTTGGTCCTGTGAGTAGGTATACTTAGAAGCTGAGTGTAGTTTACGTTAAGCATGGCCATCATTTATGAATTCTATTTAAGTTTAAGAGCAATCTTAAAGATTTACCTTTGTGTTCATTTTGTCTGTTAACCACAGTTGTCCTGATGATAGCTTGAAATGCATAGGAAATTCATATCTAAAGATGGGATTGCAGTTTGGGATAAGCATGTGTCTTAGCATGTGGAAAGTTTTAATTATGCATTTCTTATTTTATTTTATAGAGCATAATTTTAAAGTACTATCAAGAGGGAAACATTAAAAAAGAGAGACTAAAATAGCATTTTCAAATATTTGAAAAGAAAAATATGGTCATTATTTGGATTTTGAAAAAGAGAGATTAGCACATTGGTTTATTAAATTGGAAATACCACAAAAATGAGATGAACAGAGTATAATCTCTAATAACTTTGAAAAAGATAAAGTCAGAGAATCATAGCTATAAAGCTTCAAAGGAAAAGAATACAAAATGGAAAATAGACTTGGAAAAGAGAAATTTGGGGAACTAGATTAATTTTGTAACAGCTGGGGAAATGTTCAGGGTCAAAAAGCTTTTTTAATCAGAGGAAGAAAGTTTAAGTTATGAAACAAGAATAAAGTGGTAAATTAAAAGTATTAATTTCATAAATTCCACAGCCAGAGGACTGACTTTCAGAATTTTCTTTTGGTGACACAACACAGTCAACATTTGCTTTGATATATGATCTTGACCAGGAAATGATGATAAGGAAAAGAGAAATAAATTATTTTAATGAGAATGATTATGTGATAAAAGAACAGGTGCAAAGATGACCTAAACACCAGTGTTTGGACATTTGTGTACAGCAAGGAGGTTGATCATTTTAAGCAGACTTAAGGTGTCTATAATATAACTCTGTGGTAGTTTTAATGAATTCAACTATTTGTGCCTTTGTTTTATAATGATAAGAAATTGACTTTATTGATTAAAAATGTTTAATAGCATTTGAAAATACCAGAGAAGATAAGAAAATGAGCAAATTATAAATAAGATAAATAAACTTTCGAGTGTCATCAGTGCAAAAAATATCAAACACAAGGTTGTAGTTCCTCAATAAATATTTTCAGAATACTTACAGAATATCTGACAGGAGAGAGGCCTCAAGAAATGTTTCATAAGGAAACCTCAAGAGAGTGAAACAGAAAGGTTGGGATGCAAAAATGGAACTTATGAAGTTGTGGAGCAAAACCAGGACTCAAAGTGAAAATAAATTAAAAAAAGAAGAAGACAAAGTCACTTCTGGGTTTGGACAAATAAAAAGAAGCGTACTTGATGTTTCATTATTTTCTAATTAGTCTAATGAAGGAAAAAATCGTTAAATGTACTCACTATCAGATGTGTATTTTGAGGTACTAATGAGCTCACTCCCTCCCCCTTTTTTTTTGTACTTGGTGGCAGGATGAAGGGAATTGCAAATGAAGTATGAATGAGGGAGTAATATATTTTCACAACTATTAGGTTTTCTTCCTTTTCTTGAGAAGCATTTGGATTATCTCTGAGTCCTAACCATGAAATCTAGGTCTTTTGAAAAGCAGAGGTAATACAGAAGTTGTGGCAAAAACAGAATAGATGAAAGATATAGGAAGTTAATTTAAGGGTCACGCTATGGAAAACAACTTTTTTTTTTTTAATTCTACTGACATTTTTCAGTTTTTGTTTTCTTGGAATTCACAAGAAAACCTTCAGACATTTTTCAAACAGAACTCAGAAATAAGCTTTGTTTGTGGTAGTCTATACTTTGTGATTCAGTATAAAGCAACACAAGTCTACTTAAGAAGTTGTCAGATATCCAGTAATACTTACTGAGTACTTACTGGGTGCTGTAACCGTGGTATAAAAACTGATGTACAATGGTGGGTAAAATCAGAGACACTATCCCTGATCTCACTGAATTTTGACTCTAGTACGGGTGGCAGCAGATGCTAATCATACAACCATAGAAGAATGTTCAATTATAAGTGTGGTAAGCCGGGCTCGGTGACTCAGCCTGTAATCCCGCGCCTTGGGAGGCTGAGGTGAGTGGATTGCCTGAGCCCGCGGGTTCGAGACCCGCCTGGGCAACTTGGCAAGACCTCATCTCTACAACAAATTTAAAAAAAAATGGCCAGGCATGG
>CAUYQG010111211.1:0-15000 GCA_963574415.1 Tarsius wallacei | reverse complement strand
GATCACTTAGAAATATAAAAGTAAAATGTGCATGGGGCGCCAATGCAAAATCTTTGCAAACTGTACTGCACATTTAAGACAGTGCATCAGATGTATCATGTGTAACATGATATACCAGCCAGGATGGGCAGCAAAAGACATTTTTGTTTTGATCAAACTGCGTATCACGAGGTGAAAACAAACAAACAGCAAAACTACTTAAGCTAAATCAGATCCCGGTCCTGATCTGTAGGGAGGGGTTTCACCCCGGCCCCATTCTTCAGACAATTCTTTAAGAAAAAGATAGCTGAAATAAGTTCACTGATTCGTCTGCAGTGCTGCTAAGTTTTCTCAACTGCAGACGAGTCAAATACGGGTCTTTTTCACCAGACCTGCACGCTGACCCCTGGCCTTCAGAACTGGAAGTAAAACCTTAGACCCCTTATTGCAAGAGAGCACAAATGGAGTTAAATGTAAGCATGTTTGAATCCGATGACATTTATTTTATAATCGCATGCTGAGAACGTTAACCCAGACAATAGGGGATAAGCTTATGTTGAAATCGACTCTTCTAAAAATAGATTCTTTTTCATTTGCATTCACCAAAAGTGCACTCCTCCATTTATTAACTATTTTATTAGTAAATAAAGTACTGTATTTAAGTGCATATGTTAGTCAGATGGGAACAATAACTTTTTGGAGCTCAAAGCATGTTCTCTTATTCCGCATTATGGCCTATTTGACTAAGATGTACCTTGAATTAATTAATGCATGATTTCAATAATAAAAATTTTAAAAAATGATAAAAATTACAAGTCTGTGGGATGAAAGGCCCAACAGAAATAATGGGGGGTGGGGGTGGGGGACACAGTCATTTTTCCTGCCTTTGCTCAGGGAAATGTCAGGTTTCTGTGCAGGTCTAGGGAGAGAGAGGACCAATATGCCCATCCCTTAAAGGGAAGCGATGTGAAAAACTAAATAAGTCATCAAGGTATATATAGCAACACCTAAGAACAAGTATTCTTTCTAGCTGAAGATAAACACAAGCAAAGCAAACAAACAAAAAAAGGTGCAATACTGCATGTTTTTTGGTGCATTTTTAGGATGTAAATGAAAATGTTTATCTAGTATATGCATCCAAAGCAGAGCTGATTTTTTTTTTTTTTTTGGTTTTGTTTTTGCAACCATGATTTGAAGTCTGCAGAGACTTTGGCCCTCCCCTTGAGGCTCCCCGAACAAACTCAACCAATTGATTTAATAGTTGCTTAGTGCCTTTTATCCTGTACCCACAGTGAACTGCAGAAAGTGCCTCTGTCACACAGCTGAGAAGTTAGGTAACAAAAGGGGGGAAGGGTTGGGGCACAGATATTTTGCTTTTGCTTTCTCCATCCTTGCTGTCTCATTTCACCACTGTGAGAAGACCACACCACACCACCCTACCCCCTGGAGAGGAGCGATCCAGGAGGGTGCTGTCTCTCTGGCCATCCCTGGACTTGGTCCCTTTGACGGCCTGTTGTTGGATGTGAACTGAGACCCATCTTTGAACTGGACGTGAACTGTGAACTTGTCTTTTCCTCTTTTCCACCAGAAGCCAAGATACACTTTTTTGGGAATTTGTTTCCTATCAGGGGCTGCTCTGGACACGCAAGGCTTCCTCGGGTCCAGTGAAGAGTTCCCGGCACGTTTCCGTCTTCTTTCTCTGTTAGCAGCAGCACTTTGCAAACCTCTCTGAAAGTCCGATCTTTTCAAGCAACGCTGTGGATGTGGGAACACTCCGTTTCATAATAACCTTTTCCAGGCCTTCCCTCCTGGCCCACCCCTTTCCGATATTTCCCATGATGCTCCTATGATCTTCCCACCTGGTAGTCCCTTCACTGGCTGAGCCTCTAACTTCTGCTGCCCTAGTCACCCAGCCCAGAGAGAACAGTGGGGACCCTGTGTCTGCCTGAAAGAGAGCCACAGGACATGGGCCTCTGGAGCCTGGCAGCTGTCCACCCGTGGAGAGGCACTCACAGCCTTCATAAGGACCCTGGAATGGGGAAACTTCTTTCTGCACTTAGCATGTGGCCGCCTGCTGCTGACCACCTGACATTCCTGCCCGGCTCCTTCCAGAAATCTACCTTGTCACTTTCATCCCTTTCTCCCGTCCTATCCTAGAACTGGCAGCGAGGCAGTCAACCCAGAAACTCGAGTTACACCCAGGCTGGTGAACCTGAGTGAAAGAAAGAACATGGGAATCTTATTTTTCCGTGTGACGTCTGTGAATCTGTGAGGCGAACGCAACACCCATTGTGGAAGACGAGGGGCCAAGAACTGCACAGCGTCTGACCACAGGGCATTAAACCCTCCCATGTGACGTCTCCTTCCCGTCCGAACCTTAGCTCATCCTGGCGATTCTTCTCCTACCTGCTTAAACGTCTCCAGTTGGAAAAAAAAATGCCAACCTCTCCCCAGTCCTTGGGGAATATCTAGATCTTTTATTTCGACCCTGAGGTCTAGGACACACAGAACTCAAAACGCTGCACTCTGTCAACAGCAATAATCCACTCAGACCTGTGGGATGGATGGGTTGGAAGATGCGAAAACGGGACCAAAGCTGACTTTGGCTACTTGGCATACTTCTGGTAGTTATACCCCGGACTGGTCGATTCTTCTGCATGTGTTATAAGGCAAAGTGTTGCATGCGGTGAACCTATCAGCCTGGGATGGGAGACGAGTGATTGTTATGAGTTTGGGGTGGTGTGATGACAGTGAATGCTGCTTAGCCCATCTGTAGCTCATTGCAATGAATCCGGGAAGAATGCAGTCCAGGGATTATCCGTGTAGCATAGGCATGCGACGTTTGACCAAGCTCTTACCCTCGCACTGTAATGTGCTGAAATGTCTTTGTAGACCTGAAGGTGCACTTAACAAAACTGCCTATTAAGGGACGACTAATCTTTTGGTTTACCTCTTCACATTTACTTTCTTTTACCCGGCTTTTTGCCTTTTCTTCCCCTTTCTGGGCACTGGGCTTTGACGGCTCACGCCCTGAATACACGTCTTCTCCGGAAGGAGAAGACTTCCGACGTGCTGATAGCCATAGCTCAGCTCTTCCGGTGTATGGGTGCCCTAGTTCAATAGGGTGGCAGTGGAAGGGCTGGGTCACACCGGGGCTGTTAGCCATCCCAGAATCTCTGAAGGGGTTAAATCACCTGAAGTGATCTGAATCAGAGAGACCAAAGACATTCTTTTCCTCTGTCCTCAGATTTATAGGAGACAGATTGTAGCCAGGAGTTTCTGGTTTTGCATCTCTTCTTCCCTGTTATGCACAATTCCCCTCACTCCCCCTTGAGACTTGAGCTCTGGTGACCAGTGAAATCAGTTCATCGGGAGTGGGCTAGCCTAGTAGAATGATAAACCGATAGCAAATCCTTCTCCAGGACTATGGCCAACGGGCAGTCATTCCTCTAAAATGGGATCGTAAGGAAGGGTTGGATTCCCCTCTGGTGGGACTTGAGCACATAGTCTTGATTCACTTGAGAATTTTTTTTAAAAAGATACATGTAAACGATAAATTAGGAATCCATTTCTTCAAGCAGAAGTTCAGCGTAGTCCATAAAGGGCCTTCTTCACATTGTGTGTAGTTACAAAATTTTCAAATTAGTTACCACCTAAAAGTCAGTAAAAATAGTCTTCTAACCCTCCTATTTTATATAGGAGACCTCAAAACACATGCTTTTAAAAATAATTTTAAAATTTTGATTCCTTGTTTGGTAGATAGGGTTGAACAGAAAGGAGAAAGAGAACATTAGCAGAAGGCACTTTCCCATTTTCTTCCAGGAATGACTTATTCCTGGGAGTGGTGAGAATTGGTGGGTGGTAACCATCCATAGTATACAATTGCTAGAAAGAATATAAACTGCCAAGCCACCATGGTATCCTCCAGCTTTCTCAAGCAAGAATGGAGTCTTTCGATGTTTGTGTTCATTTTAAGACGACAAATAAACAAACTAAAATTTGAGACCGGACACATCCCAGGTTGAATTGTGATCTCAGGTGGTAACTTCTCATTAACTATGCGACGTGTTAGTACTTGTACTTATATCATGGAATTTCAGGGTATATGTGAACATGTCTAGCATGACTCAGGTAAATCTTAAAAGAATGTACCTTACTTATCACTTTTGTAAAGAAACAGTCAGGAGCTGAATCGTTAACCAAAACTGTTCCATTACCTTGGGTCACTGTGCAAACTCATTCAGGGTATAGATGTCACGGTTAGAAGCCTTGGGATCAAATACCAGTCTCTTTGCTCAGGCAAAGCAACCACGGGCTTCCTTGGGAAGTCCGGTGTGTGCGTAAGGGGTGAGGCCCTGCTGATCTCAGGACCATTAGATTTGAGGAGATTAACCCTAGTCACAGTGATTCTCATTTAGGAGCTAACCAGGAGTTTACTTTTTACGACGTGAGACTTCAAAGCGTATGGAAAAGTTTTGTACCGCAATCAGAGAAGAAGAAGAAATGGTGTGGGGAAAGAAAACCAAACCAAACAAGAAATTCCTTGTTGAATATTCCAGGTCAAAAGTTGTCTCCTCTCCAAAACTTGCAGAAGCACCTTTCTTCTCTCCAGTGTACTGTTTTGGGACTGTTGGTGCAACAGCTAGAAGCAGACATCATGGACTGTGTGTGTGACATACCTCTTATATGACAGAGAAAGTATTACTGATGTTAAAAATAAAAATTGAGTAGTATTGATTTAAAGTGCACCATCAGGGCAACAAACCATTTAAGCTGAAAAAGCACCGTTTTATTTCTTGAGTTTGCCATTTGCTTACGCCTTGAGTTAAGGACGTGTCTCATCTTCACCACCTGTGCATTTCCCCTTCTCTCACTGTTCCATATGTCAGGTCGAGGACATTGAATGTTATGAATTGAGAACCTAATTGATGTGCATAGTTTTCATCTATGCAATTTTACTTGCTTCTGTCACTTTATGATCTGTTCATATTTGGCATCAATTAAAGATAATTTTTAAGGATCTTATCAAGGAATATATTGACTGGTTATTTGTCTCCTGTTTAACTGGCTTTTGGTGGGGGGGGGGGGATCTTTTCTCACACCCTGTGCTGCGAGGTCTCTTTAAAGAACATGGTGAATCTGAGATCTGATTGTGTCGCAGCCTTATTTCTTTTGGAGCACGTGGCCTGTTTCTGCTGGCCAAGGAAATACACCGGGGTCATACTTTGAGGATACATTTACAGTTTGGTCTCAGGTAAGATTCCAAGTAGAGGCTGTTGGAATTTGGTCTGCAGAAACGGGTTGGGGGTGAATGGGGGCGGGGAGAATCAAGCTTTGAAAAGGAAAAAAAATGAGGCTCAAGGGAGAGCAAGATAATTGGGTCTATTCGCTTAAATTGTTCTTGATTTGAAACTGTATTTTTCATCCGCAGTCTGAGAAGCTTTGGAGGAAGGATAAGTGTGTGTGTGCTCGTGTGAGTGCGTGCATGCGTGTTTAACGGTGCTGTGGTCTGGTATCAAGTGACTTGATACTTAAACCATGGTGTTAGAAGTGATTTTGATGTAGGAAAACAACGTGGCTCCCAGCTGTTCTTTTTCTTCCCCTTTATTTTAAAGATGTGGGGTACGATTCAGGGTTAGGTATACAAATATTCATTATACAGGTACCCTTGTTGATGAGGTGTGCCCCTCCCTCCCCTGGCAGTCCTAGCTTTTCCTTGCATAGACCTTTTCCACCTAGTTCCAGGTGTGGCTCCCATTTCTTTTAAATGACTCGGCCCATTTTCTTTTGCTGCTTCCTGAGATTGAGATCTTCTCTTCATCCTTGTGAACATCACTTTTTTTGCCGACTCTTTTATGTCAGAGCAAACAGAGCGACATGCTTCTTGGCCGGTGTCTGCTACACGCTGAATGCACTGGATGGCTAGTGTGTCATTGTAGAAATGTATTGCATTGTGATAGGTTCAAGTTGTAGGGATTGCAAATGAGTCTTGCGTTTGCTGTAGAAGTTGCTACTGAGAGTGGACGGTGAGGCTGGGCAGGCTGCCCATAATTTTTCTGTTGTGGTCGAAAAAACAGGCCAGGCTAAGCTCTGACAGAGAAGGTAAGAGAGAGCTTGAGTCACATCGGCGGCAGTGCGTGTTTCTCCAAGCTCAGCCCTAGAATGGTCTTCTTGAAGCAGAAGCAGATAGAAGCAGGTAGCTGCCAGTGGTAGAGCTATAACTGGAAGCCTTGTGGTTTGCAGAGCTTTAAAAAGACGTCGAGCCAGTTTTAAGGGAGGAGAACAGCGACCAGATGCGATCTGATCCCAACCACTCTGTCACTTTGTCACTGGGGGAAGGGGTTGGCGAGGGAGCTGCCTTCTGCAGTCAGTCCAGATTTTTGGACCCTAACCAGGCCTGAGTGTGGAGGGAGGGCTGAGAAGAGGTGGCTGGCTACAAAGCCCTGTGCAGATAAGACACAGCATAGTCAGCCTACACAACTGGAAACCAGCCCTTTGAGCCAGCTTGAAAACAGATCATTTAAAACATCCCATTTAATTAATTAAACCCAAAATAACATCCATTGTCAGATGCACCATGATCTGACATATTCGCAAAAAAGAGTGAACAGTGACCACTATGACCTTCCGTTCCATCAAGTCATCCCGATTTTACTGCTATACAATTGAATAAAAATGGAATCTTAGAATGTATGAACTATTGTGGTTCCCAAGTATTCCCTCCCAGGCACCCACTTTGTTTCCTGGTGTGATTAAAGGTTTGAATTCCACTCCTTTGGCAGTAGCCATTTGCCTGTCTAGAACCTCCAGGGCTTCTTGTAACTATATTTTTATCCCACGGCATTTTTGCTTGGCTCTGCCCCGAACTTGGGTTTCTTGCAAGACATTGGAGATGCATTAGTTAACAAAGCAAAGTGCTCCAGATATATTTTGCCCAGGGAGGGCCATGGACTTAATTGTGATGTATGCAATGAGGTTGGTCTTGTGGCTATTCCTTCACTTACCTGCTAATAGTACTCCCTCTATGATCAGATGTTCGAAATCACCATCAGTCCTTTGCTTTCAACACGAAAGGCAATCTGACATGCTCATTCCCAGGAAGGCGCTAATAGCAATACTTTCGGTTGGGATCGCTTTCTTTGAGGGCTTTCAAGTCCTTTCCACCTTCATTGTGTTGCTGTATTCTACTCGGTGTGTTAGGTTGGGCTGATATTGGTAGCCTCATCTTATCGGCTCAGGGATTTACCCAAGGTAGTTAAGTAGAGAGAGCGGACCTGGGATCACTGATGACTTCATGGCCCGGTGTCTGGAGCCTGGTGGGGCCTCTGCTGTTTGGGCTGATCAGATGTTGGAGAGTGTAATGTCCCATGCTAAAGGTGGGGAGTGGACTTTGTGTAGCCGTCGAAGCTTCTCTGAGACTTTAAATGGCTCATTTCTAAAATAGAAACAAAAATGCCTCATAAGGTTGTGTGGATGAAATAATACAGGTCCATGTGTTTGGTAAATTCTAGTGTGATGTATCACTGTGAGATATTAATAGATCTGTTATCAATTATAAGATGAAGACAAGAGCAGGAAGAGGCCGCTGGGTCATTTCTTCCCAGAGGGGAAGCCATATTTTAAAGGAAGACTCCAGGGAGATCAGCTGCCTAATTTAAAGGATTAATTGTGTGATGGGGGGATTTGAAGACTTAAGGGCTGAGAGCTTTTCAGTGGGAATCTTCAGTAAATCCTGACATCATGCCAGGCATGAAACAGCCCCCTCGCTCCCCAGAGGCTGGGCCACTATGTCTAGTCTTGTTTCTCCTTCGCCCTGTGACATCAATAACATTTCACATCTTCAGATCCCAAATCTCAAGGTTGAACTCTGAGATACAATAAGTTGAGAAGCTAGAGGGTATGATCATATCACTTCTGGTTGCCTTATTTCGCCTGCATGCAAAGCTTCTGTCTGATTTGATTTTTTTCTCCTTCCACCTGTGAATATTGAAAAATAAAGCAAGATGTTGCTTGGGAAGTTTTCTCATATGCTTGTCTGAGAGCCATTTTTTAAATTGAAAAATAAAACTATTCGCAACTGTCCTTGCTGAAGATAAAACAATGCTCACAAACATACATGAGTTAATATAGTCTTTTCTTGAATAGGACATACTGCAAAGATACTTACAAAAATGTGTGAATTTTAATCTCTCTACAGTGGTCCAGCCCTTACCTCTTAAAACCGATTGGCTTTACAGAACAGTTTTTTCTTTAAAGAACTTTTGCCCGTTTTTCTTAAGGAATTTCATTGTAATTAAGGAATTGAGTATCTTAGCATCTTTGGTACACAAAACATTTTTCTAGAGGATAATATTCAGGGGCAGGATTGAGTTCTTTGACCTATTCATCATTTTGTTGCCCTTTTCCAGATGCATAGTTGGAATATTAAGGATTTTTAAAAATGGATTATATGAGCTATGTCCATGTTTATTATAATAGGTAACATGTTCTCAATGTTGTTTCAAGTGCTGAGTATTAAATGTGCTGTAGGAATGTTTCCAGAGAAACTAATTCCAGTGGTAATTTATTTTTTTCAGAATTGAAATTAGAGGATAATCAAGGAATGTGGGGGTTTAAGTTTAGGGTAATTATGTTTTGAGCTCAGAGCCAAATCCAACTCTTATTAAAAATTCTCATTCCTCAATATAGTGAATTAAGAGTGTAGGGAAACTCAAAATACTTTATCTCTATAGTGATGATTGCTGTTTTTTTTTTAGATTCCATGCAATAGTATCACTGCTTCAGAAAGGAAGTAATTTTGTTTTATGTGAGTTTCAAAGGAAAACTTTCTGAGACCAAGATTCACGGTACAGCGTGTTCCCCCTTCATTAACTGGCAAAACCGTTTTTAATCTTAGAGAAAGTTGAGCGTATGTCAGCCCTAAAAGATGAAACGCCCACCTCAGATTTTGAAAGATCACAGAATATTAGCTTCTTGTTAAAGAGCATTTCTAGTGAAGATGGAATAGCCGTCTTTTAAATGTCCACAGAATGAAGATCACTTTTTTGTTTTTGGCATTTAAAGAATAATGCTTACCCTTAATGGCTAAAAATGAGTATTCTAAACATCTTTTAAGCATGATGTTGGTAATTCAAAAAACGAAAGACTTCAACGTCATTACATACAAAGTGATTATTGTGATGCGTAGTCTTTTCTTGACTAGCAAAGACTGCAAAGATGCTTACAAAACTTTATAAATTTTGATATCTCTATAGTAGTTCAGCCCTTACGCCTTAAAACCGATTGACTTTAAAGACTAGTTTTTTCTTTAAAGAATTTTTGTCCGTTTTTCTTAAGGAATTTCATTGTAATTAAGGAGTTGAGTATCTTAGCATCTTTGGTACACAAAACATTTTTCAAGAGGATAATATTCGGGGGCAGGAATAATATTTGTCCACAGCAAGAGTGTGAAGAGTAAAATGAAGATGATGATGTTTCCACCTGCCTGAAGGTGGAAAATTTGGCCGGGACAATCTTCCGGTTCCTGTTTCTAAGACAAATGATTAGGAAATGGGCTGACATTGGGGAGACTTGAGACCCTGCTCACCTGTTGAGCCATATGCAGGATGTCAAGGCACACATTAATTTCCCGTAGTTATTATGGTGACTAAAATAATGACTTATCAGTTATTGCTATTTAGTGTTAAGGGATGAACTGTTATGTCCTTTTTAAAAAGCCGTATAAATCATCCCATAGATAATTTAGCGTGTTCAATGGTCAGTCAGATTGTGATGAAAATGGTTGTTGGATTTTGGACTAAATGATACAAGAATTTTGCTGGGGTTCTAAGTTATCACAGATTCTGTTGACATAGTCCTGCAAAGAGGAAGAGGAATACATTAGATGATTTTAAGATGTGACCCTGGGAAGCCTTAGAATTCTAGTGTTTAGGACCAAAGAGCAATATTTAATTAGTTCCAAACCTACATATGACCTAAATGGAAAATGATTAAAGGTGAATTTTTTTGAAAGACAGAGTCTTACAAAGGTTATTAGAGTGAGGATGATTGTGTTTTGTTTAGTCCATTTCCCTTATACCACCTTCACCATTTATATAAACCATACAGTTAATCTGTGAATGAAAATTCTGTACTTGGCAGTAGTGGGAAACTGCTGGAAGGGGGTGGGGAAGTGGGATTGTCAGTAGTGAGATCCTGCCTGGAGAAGGGTTGGCACACCTCATCAACAAGGGCACCTGTATAATGAACCTTTGTATACCTAACCTTGAACTGTACCCCACAGAGAGAGAGAGAGAGAGAGAGAGAGAGAGAAAATTCTGTACTTGTCAGCCTGTTACAGCAATTCCCACTTCCCTGGTTGGGCTTACGTTTAACTTTCATTGTCTTGGGTTCAGTTCCCCATATCAGAAGATATAATAGTTGAGATTCGCCATAAAAGCTGTTTTTCTTGGGCTTCTCTCCTTTGGGGAGGAATCTTTAATTTGGTTTGCTTTGACAGGGGTAGTAATTTTAATTAAAACTGTTCATTGGTAATTGAGTTCCTTCTCAAGACATGCAGCCTGAACATTTTCAGAGAATATATTTTTTCATTCACTGCTTAAGACTGGGCTGGTGCATTTTTTACATATATCCCTGTTTCCTTTGGAGGTCAGAGATTGGCAGTTAATTTTGCATTAAAAATGTTCGTGTTCTTAAACCATCTGGAATTTGAGTTGCTAGAGCATCATATGCTGAAATGATTGTAGACGTTCTAATATTTCTTGACAGTTCTTTTTTTTTTTTTGCATGGGGTCTCACTTTGTCACCTACGCTGGAGCCTCAACTTCCTGGGCTCAAATGAATCTCAAACCTTAGCCTCCCCAGTAGCTGGGACTATAGGTGTGATTATTTTTGATTTTTTGGTAGAAACAAGGTCTTGCTATGTTTCCCAGGCTGGTCTCAACTCCCGAGCTCAAGCAGTCCTTTCAGCTCAGCCTCCCAAGTGCTAGGGTTACAGGTGTGAGTCACCATGCCTGGCCTGAGAGTTTTAAAAGTTGTTTTAGTGACACTTTCAGTGGAAGCGGGAAAAGCTAACTGGCACTAAACTTGAAGATGGAGAAATGGGACTCTATAAAAATAAGTGCTGGTGAAGAAGTCTCTGGAATTTGGAGTTATGTGCTAGGTATATTTCATTCCTTGCTTATGCTTTAAATACCCCTACATCACTTATTTTGAGGCCCAGATACCTGTATCTCCAGGAAAACACCCTCCCAGCCTCAGCTCATGCATTCGTACATACACACATCTGTACACACACACACACACACACACACACACACACGCACACACACACCCCCCTATACATGCTGGTCTCGACTCGTCTACCTGTCCATGAGCTGGTAGGTATCACCTATGCTATAGGGAAGGTATATGTTAGCCCCAATGCGATAACACTTTCAGATTCTGAAGGTTTGTCACCACTCCCTTTTCATTAAGCAAAAAGAAAGTTTTTCATAAAGATATCGTAAGACAATTTTCCATGTTGTTATTAGAGAAACTGTCACTCAAATGAAAGAAAACCCAACGCGGAACAGCGGCTGAGCCTCCTGGAATATTTTATTTGGGGCTCTGAATGGGATGAGGGGCACTCGGACTCTTTCCTGCCTGGGTCTGCACTCCATCTGATCCTGGGACAGCCCAAGCACACAGAGGCGGACAGTGGGCCTGGGTGGACAGTGTGTACGTGGGACCCTCACAGGGCTGGGGAAGCAGCCATCTCTGAACATTAATCTACTCCTTCCTGGCCCATTGCCTTCTACTTCGTTGCACTTCCAAAAGTGTGTATTTTCTGTCACGTGGTCTGCTGGGGAAGTGGCATTCCTAAGGGGAACACTAGGTTTTAGTCTTTAAGTTTTACGTTATCGCCTTGAATTTGCAGAATTTGGGTTTGTGGGCCAATTGTGTGTCTCTTTACTACTCCAAGACTTTGCTCGTTTATAAATATAGGTAGTAACAAGAATATCTGTCTCAGTGATGCTGTTTGGTGGAATCACAAATGCTAGAATCTTTTGATACTTTCTAAAGAAAGGTGCTGTATCCCCACAGATCCCAGGAACGCTCCTCAAATTTAGATTCATGGAAGACTTGTCAGAAATGGACAAACATTCAAGAAATAGAATACGCTAAAAGTATGCAGTTTTAGTACTATTTAGGTACTTGCCTCTAGCTTAATTTAAACTCTAAAATGCAGAACATAGGAAGGGTGTACTTTTGTTTGCCTCACGCACAAATATCACATAATTTAAAGGTTTTTTAGTTAAAGGGGGAGGATAAGTGTTCTTTTTTGTGTCTTTTACAGTTCATGAAGAACTTTCACATACATTATCTTATCTGACCGTCACACTAGCCACTTGAGGTGACAGGTGAGCTCTGCCACCTTTTCAGGTATAAGTCGAGGTCTCCAGAAAACAGACTTGGAGATGGAGAGGATGTGCAGGGAGATTACGAGTGAGCACCCCTGGTATCATACCTGAGGGGGGGAAAGAAAGCAGAGGTGAACAGAAGGAGAAGTTGGGTCGCAATGCAGCCACCACAGGGGTCCAGCTGTCCCTGAGGGCGCTCTGAAGCTGAGGTGATCCTTCAGAGCTGTTCTGAGTTGGAGCCCGTGCCATGACTTAATCCTTCTCTCGTTGGCCTGTCTCTGGATGCAGTTGCCCTAAGAGGGGACATGACCTTGGGCAAGGCAACCCTCATCCGAGGACATTCTCCAGGACGGCGGAAGGCTGAGGGCACTTCTAGCAGCTGGAGGGATACCTTCTCCTAGAGTGAAGGGGGCCAGAGCAGTAGGACCCAGCACTGACTATGGTGGTATATTATGTGCTTGTGTGTGGTCAGAGGGCGGCGCCGAGGAGAAAGATGAATGATAAAGCAGAAGGAACATTTGGGAGTGGGAAGATCAGCTTCTGATAATCAAGTGTCGACTGTAGTTTATAGATTGACTTGTTAAATGGACGGAGTGCTCTGCGGCCCCGGGAGAGGCTTCTTTCTAATGCATACCGGGACCCATCCTCCAGCCTAGCCTGAGCTCTGCTGTATGGATCGAGATCAATTATTCATCAGAAGCGATGGGTGATGCCAGCTAACGCTGCCCTAACGGCACGGGCGGGTGATTGTGCGCCTTGTGATGCATGTTCGGTACATGGGTTCGCATGGGATAGATAGGACCTGCTTCTCTCTCGTCTGGATGCCTCGGTGGCGTGATGCTTTGAGGTCCCAGCGAGATGCACCAAACCACTTGTGTGATTTAATGCATCTGTGTAACATCAGTACTTCCTCTTAATGTGTCACATGGATGATGGAGTGCCTGGAAGGGACCTGGTGGGAAGGGGGTTTTTAAAAGCCATCCTTCAGCCATGTGGCACTGTCTGCCTACCTCTGAGTGTTGTGTGTGTGTGTATGTGTGTGTGTGTGTGTGTGTGTGTGTGTGTGTGTGTGTCCCATTTAGAACTACTCTGCATGGAATTTGTACACCTGAATCCTCATGAAAAGAGTCAACTTGGCTTTGGGTCCAGAAATGACAGAGTTATTTAGATTTTTCATCTGAAAACAGATCTCAGGGGAACTCATTGTTTGGGCAGCTTTGCAGTTTGGATCTGAAAAAACCTCTAGGCTATGTGATTAATGGTGATTTCTATTACTCTATGTCTCCAAACTGTTCGCAGGAAATTTGCATTTTGCTAAAAAGTCCAGCTTGTAGCACCAGAAACAGATCTGGTCCAGAAAAGAATTGAAACTATTCAGAGAGCAAATATGACTTCCCAGACTTCTGCCATTGTGTAGTATTGAGTCACAGTTGTGTTGGAAATTTAGGTTTTGTACTTCATATCTGAAACCTTAGCATTTTAATATTTGACGTTTAGAATAAAATGTCAATTTCTTTTAGCTTAGGTAACACATTGCAGAAGCGCACGGATCCCTGAGGTTTATCAACTGACCTTTTAAGAAGTTAAAGGGGGGCGGGCTGGGTAGCTTAGCCTGTAATCCCAGAACTTTGGGAGGCCGAGGCGAGTGGATTGCCTGAGCCCGCCGGTTCAAGACCAGCACCGGCAACTTGGTGAGACCTCGTCTCTACAATAAATAAAAAATGAGCCAGGTGTGGTAGTGCATGCCTGTAATTCCGGCTACTTGGAAGCTGAGGCCGAAGGATCTCTGGAGCCCAGCAGGTCGATGCTAGGGTGGCTGTGAGTGATGCCATTGCACTCCAGCCTGGGCAACAGAGCTATTCCAACTCCAAAAAAAAAAAAAGATGTAAAACTGGATTATTCATATTTACAGCAAGTCAGTTTCAGAGGTGTCAAAAATTCTATGGCATGTGGATCTTGGGGCCATGTGATTACCAGAAGACTTCAGGGATCTGAACAAAAAGAGAGAAAGGATTGGGAAGCCTCCACCCCAGAGATATGGCTTTCTGACAGCTAAACTGGAAATATTGTCTGTGTGTGTATGCGTGTCCCTTTGCAAAGCCTTTTGCTTTCTTACTTTTCTTTTTGATTCTTCATTAAATCTTTTCGCCACGATTTAAAAAAAAGCTAATTATGACCTTATTTCTGATTCAGGCTCTTCTAGAAAAGTTCCCTGTGGGGAAAAGCTGAGTTGGAACAGCGGAGTCCATTTCTTTCCAGCCCTCTAGAAACATCATAGCAGCAATTTCATTCTTCCTAGAAAAATGAGCAAGCCTCCCAAAGTGGATCCCTTTCTTTCTTCAGAGCTGGAAAACAAGACCCAAAGATCTCTAAACCAATGAGATTATTAACATCTAGGTGTTCTTGGGTGCAGGAAGGCATTATTCACATGAAATAAATGGAATGGGTATACAGAGCTATAGGGAAAAATTTGATTTTGCAGGTAAAAATGTGTGGTCCTCCCTAAGACTCTACTGATCCATTCTCAGAAATTCGCAGGGATGTGAGACTCTGAGTCACCTGCCTTCTTGCTGGATTTTATTGTGACTAATGCTTCATGTAACACACACACACACACACA
>CAUYQG010111210.1:0-57003 GCA_963574415.1 Tarsius wallacei | reverse complement strand
TTATTTTTTTTTTTGAGTTGGAGTCTCACTCTGTCACCCAGACTGGAGTGCAGTGGCCGCTCCCGGCCACCACAACCTCAACCTGCTGGGCTCCGGTGATCCTTCTGCCTCAGCCTTCCAAGTAGCTGGAACTACAGGCGCGTGCTACCACGCCCGGCTAATTTTTGATTTATTGTAGAGATGAGGTCTTGCCAAGTTGCCCAGGCGGGTCTCGAACCCGCAGGCTCAGGCAACCCACTCACCTCAGCCTCCCAAAGCGTGGGATTACAGGTTTAGCCACTGAGCCCAGCTGCTCTTTCTGCATTTTAACAAAGCCTTTCATTATGATTCTTAACTTAGAGGTTTGTAGTGAAGATGAAAGTATGTCATACGTGTGAAGTTCCCAGCTCAATATCCACTTCATTCGTTATGAGCACTCAATAGCCGTAAGCTGTTATCACTATTATTACATAGTTGGGACAGTGCTGAAATGGTTATGGAGCAGTTGGACATGAGTAAGAGGGGCCATCCTGGCCTGATCTCCAGCCACCTCCGGGCCACCTAGTCTCAGTCCAATCCCTGCCCTAAGTTGCTCATTCTAGATGGAAGTTTCCTCCATCGTGTGATTTCAGCATTTTGTCTAGAGTGACACTTTGTGAGCCAAGGACTTTCCAGACCTGCACGCATGTGCATTGGAAGCCTAAGATTGTCTTCATAAAGTCTTTGGGTTATTACCATGTCATTAGCATTAATTAGTATTGTGATTTTAACCCCCCAACCCCTGTGACTTGCGCTTAGGGAAATCTGCATGCGCAGCCCCAGGAAGTGACACAAGATCTGTCCATCAAACTATGAAAAACAGATTGACAAGAGAAGAACCAGAAAAAAGGAAGTAAATGACTCCATAAAACAGAAGCCCACCGTTGGTTGGACTAACCGACTGCTGGCAGCCCGCTCCCTCTCTTTGCTACATGGAGTGTACTCTTGCTTTTCAATAAAACTTTTGCTTGAACTTGCATTTGTTCATGGAGCATTCTTTGTCAACAGGACACAAGAGCTGAGAACCATAACACAGGTCTTGCTGGCCCAGTAACAGAATCTGTGAACAGCCTCCATTTCCAAAGAAACAGCAATGGTGTGCTAGTCTACTCATCTGAGATTTTGGACTAGGCAGGCTCTTCAAGAAGACAGTGGTTATATATACAGAGATTGGAAATAGAAGAATGATGAATATACCTATTTTAGCTACAAGAAATAGAAGACCCAGCTAAAAGAGTTTAAACAATAAGGAAAATGTATTATGTCTCATACAGAGAATTATTTCAGAGAAATAGAAGGGTATGGCATTGGTTAATACAAAAGTTCATGAATTTCGCCAACAACCCAGTTTTCTTCCATCTTTCTTCTCAGCTGTCCTCAGCGTGTCTGTTACTCTTCTCAACTTCAGACAACTTCATGCAAAATTGTACAAAGATTGGAGGAACAGGCATCCCTTCCCTTTGTCTGAAGAGTGTGGCAAAGTATTCTTAGGGGATGTGGTCTCATGTGTCAGTGACCACAGTGGCAGTACATGTCCATTCACAGAGGAGCAGGGGAGGGCTGAGAGGGGGATGACTGACAGTGTCTGCCACAGTGGGGGTGGGGAAGAGATGCTGGAAGCAGCTCTGAAAAGGCTAAACGAGCAACACAGGTTGACTGTGCAATGTCGAGTACAGAGAATCAGTCTATGAATACTTGGGAAAGTTACAAAGGAGTGAAGACAGCAATATGTGGTTAAGAAGAAAAATAAATGATACCTTTCTTATGAAAAGGGCAAAAATACCGGCAGGGACATGGAATTAAACAAAACAAGAAAAATTCACAGAATTATAAAACAGTATTATCTCATTATTTATGTACAGCAAATGTCATTATTCTCTGTATATCTCCCCTTAATCTTTAATTACATTTCCCTCAAGGGAAATAACACTCATTTTATTTCCAGTATTAGCATACCACATGCTTGGAGAAGTTTTTTTTTTTTTTTTTGGTTGTTACCTGGGCACTTACATTTTTGAAATACACAGGGAACCCTGTAAAAGTTAAATGACCTACATTACACAATTTGCAATTCAAGAGGAAAATTACAATGATAAACGAAGCACTTAGCATGCATATATAATATTGTACTTACAGTCTCAGGCTTACTGACCAATGATAAGCATAGAAACACTTACACAAACAAGAAGGTAAATCACACTTTAGTACAAAGCCATCACAGAAGCTATAAAATTCCTTCCTGTGCATTTTTGAATTTGAAATTATTGATGCTGTATATATACCATGTATTAAATCAAAATGATCATCAAGAGGGTGACCAGTAAATATTTAATGGATTTGTGAACATTAGGCCCTGTTATTTTTAACTTGTTTCCATTATAGGTAAAAGGAATATTGAAAAAAAAAAATCACAGTGGTGTTTTCTGCTGAAGACACCATGTTTTTTAAAGGCTCTGAACTCATAAAAATTTTAAAGCTAATAGTAACCTTATAAATTATTTCACCCTGTCTCCTAATTTTACTAATGAGATCCAGGTAGGAGAGGCTGAGGGACTTTTTCAGTTCTGGCAGCTAGCTAGCTGCCTGCTAGAACTAGCTCTCACCTTTATAGCCTGTACTTGAACCTTTTTCTCAAGATTTTTCTATGGTCTCCTCTAATGTATTATTGTCCTTGATTTTTTTTTTCTCTTTCATGGTTGAAATCCACAGGACCCCCAAATCCAAATTTTAAAGCAGGCAAATACCATATTTTACTTAAATTTAAGCAACTTGTTAGAAACATACTCATGGAGAGATGGATTGTGTTTTAAATCAATTGGACTTTTATTTGCTTACGTTTAGAGTCGAATACCTGCAAAGATTATTTTCCTGAAAGCTGAGAGATCTACACGCCAGCTCTGTTCCTCACAAGAACCCCATCCCCATGGTTATCCAAAAGGATATTTAAAAACATAGAAGAATAAGCACAGTCATTATATTACAGAACAGAAAATCAAAGTGGTTCAAAGTCCTTTCCCAAAGCTCTGCACAGTCCCTGCAGGGAGACTTGTCTGAATCGGGGCTTTTATCTCCAATCCTTGGCCCTGCAGTAAAATCTAACACGTTTCTCTTTCTTGCTCCAAAGTAAAATGCCCACAAGAGGACGTGGCCCCACATTATCCTACGAATACACCTCTGGGTCCATATTGCTTAAGTCATTATCCGCTTGATGTAAGCATATCCTTCAGGCAATTCCTACTTGGCCCCATTACTGTTAATGTCCATTTCTTATGTAGGTAAAATCAACCAGCTCTTTTCCATTCAGAGATTCATTCCTTCAGCAAATACCTGTTAAGCACCTGGTGTATTTCTGGCATCCTAATAAGCTCTGGGGATACTTTGGTGAGCGCAAAAGACACGATTTCTTTCCTTACAGAGCATTTAGTTCAACAAGGAAGACAAGCAATTAAATAACTAAACTCAACGTGCCTTTTGCCCTGAGCCAGAAATTATGGAGTGGTGAGAGCACATAGCAGGGATGCCTGATCTAAATTCCAGGGGAAGTCACTTTTAAACTGGACATCGAAGGCTGAGCAGGGAACTCACCGGCAAAACAGGCCAATTTCATTTTCACAGTTGCATTTCAGAATTCTCTATGTTTCAATACATCTTTCCTTAAGAGAATATTTTAAAATCTAGAAGCTTTTCATTTGGAAACTCGAAGTCTTTTGCTCCAGGCTTTGCCACATCTAGATTTCTGCATTTTCTGGAACTGAGTCTTAGTAATTGGATGTAACTTCTGCTGGGGCTGTGGTTTATCAAAGCAGGGTCACTATCTTAGGATCATTGAGCATATTTCACTCTGAGATGGGAGGAACCCACTCTGGTTACACTGAAACCTAATCTCTGGGAGTTTGGGGGAAAAATTCAAACTGGCATGCGTGACAAGTTCCCCTCAGACACACAACCTTGGGACTCACTGGCTGCCATCATACAACATATATTCAGAATGTCACTCAGATGCTCCTCCCCAACTGTCTTCTAATTGCCTCAAAATGGAGTATATTTGTCCTTTCAAGGGAAAATGATCCCTAGCTGTGCAAATGCCAAAAATTCACCTTGATTATTTCCCCCCTATATCACCTAAGGCACTATGTTGGTATATAAGCATTTCTTGGGACTAACATGACACATGCCTTGGGCAATCAGCAGTTATTGCAGCCCCTGTACTAGGGGGAAGTAGGAATTAGAAAGGTCAGTGTTCAGAATTCCTGCTTTGCCCAACTGGAGTTGTATATTTTTATCTGGGAAAAGAAAATCACAGTAACTGCAAGTGACTAGCCTCTGGCCAACTTAGAAAATTGGGGCAAAGTTTATCAAAGTACCCTAGGGTTTTTGACCCAAGATCCAGTGCTTTACCAACAGAATCATTTTGGTGCCGAAGTGTATTTGCATAAATCGATCGCAATCGTTAGGATAAGATGAGTTTGCAGTGAAAACTCAGTGGCTTAAGGAAGAGTCAGATTTATCTCGCATGTGAACAGTCCAAGATACATGTTTCGAGTGGCCAGGTGTCTCGGCATGGTCTTCACATGGCTTTCCAGAGACCAAGGTGCATTCCTCCTTCTATCTCTCTCCGGAAGTCAGACTGCTATAGGTTCCAGTAAGTGGGATGAGGAAGAAGAGCATAGGGAGAGCCCAGGAAAAGTTCGTCATTTCCACTCGTATTCCAGACCTAGGCTTGTGATCACACACTACTGACATAGGGGCTCGGAAATATTACCCTGGCTGGCTGGCTAGCGCCCAGCTCCAACTGTGTTACTGTGGAAAAGGGGAAGAGTGTAAAACTAGCAGTCTCTGTAACTGTGCTTCAGAAGTGCAAACTGAGCTGGGTGCACTCATGCCTGTAGTCCCAGCACTTTGAGAGGTCAAGGCAGAAGGTTCACTTGACCCCAAGAGTTGGAGACCAGCCTGGGCAAATAGTGAGACCTCATCTTTATTATTATTATTTTTTAATTAGTTGAGTATGGTTTTTGTTTTTTGTTTTTTGTTTTTTTGCCATGGAAGAAATTATTGGCTCTGAAAAATAAGTATATTTATGAGCTTAGAAATGAATTAGTTTAATAAGAAATCAGGCATATTGTTTTTTGGAAAATAAAAAGTCGGTGTCATTTACCTATTGTTGCTTAACAAATCTTAACTCTTAGTGGCTTAAAAGAGGGGTCAGGAAACTTCCTCTGTTAAGGGGAAGACACTACATAGTTTAGCTCACAGTCTCTATTGCAACAATTCAACCTGGCCAATGTGTGAAAACAGCCTCAGGCAGCACACAGAAGCATGTCATGGTCTGGACTTGGCATGAATTGTAGGTTGCCAACCTTGGTTTAAAACAAGAACAGCTTCATTTTTGTTAGTGAGTCTGTGTTCTTCAGTTTGTAAGTCGGTTCTTCAGTGAGTGGACAGGTCATCTAAGGCTGTGTGGCCTAGAATGGCCTGGCTGGCATGTCTGGTGTTTGGAGGAGGTACCTCAGCTGGGGGGATCATCGCCTCCTGCAGAGGTTTCTCCTCTTCCCAGCGGCTAGCTCAAGCCTCTTCACAATGTGCGCTTAGGGTGGCAAAGACAGCAAGCCCTAAGGTACATGTGCTTGTCAAACCTCTGCTCTCATCAGCTTTGCTGATGTCTTGTCGGCCAAAGCAGGTCACTTGACAAAGCCCAGACTGAAGAGGATAGAAATAAACTTCAGCTCTTGATGAGGGGAACAGCAAAGTCCCATCACCAAGGAGTGTGCACTCAGGGATGGGAGGAATTATTTCAGTTATCTTTGTAAACAACCTTCGATGTAATAAGCAACTTACAATTCAACTTCAGTAGTTTCTTTCCTTACTACAAAATCACTTAGATGGATTTTTAAAAATATCTTTAAAATAAAATGATCTTCACACTTTGTTCAGGTGTAGTGGCTCATGCCTATAACCCCAGCAATTTGGGAGGCTGAGGTGGAAGAATTGCTTGAGCTCAGGAGTTCAAGACCAGCCTATGCAACATAGCAAGACCTCATCTCCACAAAAAATTTTAAAAAATTAGCTGGGCATGGTGATGCTTGCCTATAGTCACAGCTACCTGGGAGGCTGAGGTGGAAGGATTGCCTGAGCCTCGGAGGTCAGGGCTGTGGTAAGCTGTGGTCATGACACTGCACTCTAGCCTGGGCAACAGAGTGAGACCCTGACACACACACACACACACACACACACACACACACACACACAACTTCACACTTTGTAAACTGTGGCAGAAAATGCGCATGTATAACATTTTACAATATTATAAATAATTATATTCCAAGGTCAGAAAAGAAACAAGAATCTTAAGAATAATCCGTATTGAAGACTACCCAGATGAGAGAGTTTTTAAGTAGGCAAGTAAGTAAGGTTATCTCTAGACTGTTTAATCTTTCCTTAAATGTCTTATTTCCTGCAGTGCCTACCTTTAAATTTTCAAGTTACACATACTGCCTGTCATCAGGATAGACACAGTGGCCTCTGGCTCAGAATTTTCTATTAGAGTTTTCTAAACAGTGGAGCATACACAGCTAGCATTAGTCCTCATATTAGCTTAAGAAGTTTTAAAAAACTGAAGCCATGGATTTAATCTAAAAGGAGAAAAACCTTGAGCTCTTCTCTCCCCCCATCCCTCTCTCCCTCTTTCCCTCCTTCCTTCTCTCCCCCCCATACATATATGTATGAGTCACCGTAGGAAACAAGAATTTTTCTAAATGAATCATGTAGGAAAAAAAATCTACTATACAATTATTAGCAATTGCTTCTCTTCATTACAAAACTCCAGTAATATTTAGGATAAAACATTTCATCTATAAAGTCAGTAAAATCAATTTTGCAAGTCCTTCTCTCCTGGAATTATGATGAACCAATCGAAATGCTTTCTAGAGTATTAAAAATGCAAAACTCTTCACTTTTCTGTGTCATAGGCTGAATTAAAATACAAGAGTGCTAGCATTATTGATGTGCACGATGTACCAGGAATCGCATGACATAGCTCATCCACTGAAAGGTCTGCAGAGTCCTGTGTGGACCGTTGTATCTATTTTTCCTTTTCAGATTAAAAAAAAAAAAACTAAGCTCATATACATTAGGACACCTCCCAAGGTCCAAGGGTGTGCTAGTAAGCTGAAACGCAAGGAACCAAGCCATTACTTGCTTGATTTAGTGTTTGCCATTGTAGGAGTATGTAAACAACTTCATCTGGGCTGATTTCAAGCTATCAATGATGTCACTGACCCAATGTTGGGAAGAGAAGCTCATCACCAGCTATTGTGAACCACAGACCTAACAGGAAGTAGGAAAGGCAGGATTTGAGCTCTTAGTCGTCGACAATGCCCATCCTCTAAACCGTTGTGCAAAAATGCCTTCCCAACATAACAAACTACTTATCTGAGGAATCATAAAAATCACGAAATGTTAGTAAGGTCTTTAATTCCAAAAACATAGATGTCTCTTTATACTGTTTTGGAAATTAAAACAGAAAATAGTCCTGCAGAAATATGCAAATTATCATATGTCAGAGGCCAAGGAAAACTTTTATGTTTCTTTTATTCCCATCTGATTCTTCTTCTCTTTCTATCCTTATGTTAAGCTTTCATACTTTTTGTCAGTGTTGCTTCTTATTCACATTTTATTGCTACGTTTCATTGTAAAATTCTTATTTATGCTTTTCCTTTGCTTTTTCAGACCGTTTGCTGCTGCTGCTTTTTTTCTAAATTTTAATCATACATTTATTTATTTTGTCAACTTTTGGCACAACTTTCATGCTTTTACCCATCGGTTCTTCAACATTCTTATGTGAGCAAGTAAATAAATGAATAGGAAATCCTGCTAATTTTTAAAAATACTGCACCAGCATTTTCTCATCTGTAAACAGGGATAATATAGTACTTACCTTGTGCTGCATGTGTGATTGATCAATTAAAATAAAATAAAATAAAACCATAGACTGTACAAGAAACAAATGTGGGAGGCCTGAGTGAGTAATGAAGCCTGAAGAGTGGGTGAGATCCCAAATTATTTGTTGCTGATGAAAAACATCCTTTGATGATTGATGGAGTTATCTTAGTGATTTGGAAACAAATGAACTTTTGAAATAGATAACCTTTTTTCACAATATGAAGTAAAATTGTACTTGGATACTTTCCTACAGATTTTACACCAAAAAATTTTATTCTTCATTAAAATAACTAAGGTAATCATGATCATAGATTAAAATAATTATTAAAAGAACATGATCATAGATTAAAAGAATGACAAATGGCAATGTCTATTTTTCCCAAATAATCCTATATGTGTTAAGCTTTAAAAAATTAAAGAAAACAACTTTGCAATTTGGTATGAATTTCTATCTGATTGGTTAAGAGGAAATTTATGAAAGCCTACCTGTGGCAAGAGATCAATGCATGTATGCACTATGACTAAGAAAATGAAGAATTTTTAAACTCATAAAAATTTCATAATTTCTTCAAATGCCTGAATTGAAGTGAGTGAATACTCAGCAAAATTTTTCCCATACTCTTCTGTAGAAAAATAAAAGTAGAAATTTAGCTGATTCTTGTTTTTATGAAATGAATCCCACTGTTTATGTTCTTCTCTAATATAAAGACAAGATATGTGCTGCGAAATAGCTAGTCTGCTATGGATGCTTTTCACTGTCAAGAAGTTAGAAGAAATCTTACCTTTTGTGGGATGTGTCATTTTTATGGATCCATGGAAAAACTGAGTGGCATCTTGATTTTCTGTTGAAATTATTATTTTTATTATTTAGCATATCCTAGAGTTTTGAAGTTGAACAAAATGGTGAATCAGGATTTTTTTTTTTCCTGATGCGTTTTTCAGGTACCTTCAGGAAACAGAGCTAATTTAGAAGATTGAGGTTCAAATGAAACAAAACCAGCAAGGGGAGCAATATGGAACTCTCAATCAGAAAATGAAGCTGGGAGAGCATTCCATTTTAAGTAGTGACTAATTACAGTTAAACTTCAAGCATAATTTGTAAATCACATATAAGGCGACTGAATGGAGCATATAACAAAATGTGTGTTTTGTGTCTTATTCTTCACTATTCCTTCCACAACTTGCATCCTGACATTGCTGTTGAATACTGGAAGCCAAGTTTCCTATGACAAATAGAAGATGGTTTAAAATTATAGCCATATTAGGGGCTCAAAAGGAATCCTAGTGGGAAAAAATCATGAACTCAAAATTTAACCAATACCCTTCTAAAAGATAATATACAAAATAATCTATTGATCATAATACCACCATTCTCCCCAAAGCCAAATGATTCTATTTACTATTCCAACGGCTTTACTTGTTAAATTTCATCACTCAGCAGACAGAAAGTGCAACTTGGCAATAACATAGTCACATTGGCTTTTCTTCCCTACAATTAACGAATTTGAAATTTCCTTCTGCAAAGCATATTACACTGGAGGTGTACATGTTATTTCTCTTCAGACTCTGGTGTTACTATAAGGTGTGAGCTTTGCATATTAGCACATGGTGATTAAGAGCTTTTATCTTTATTCAGGGGAACGTATGAGCATGAGCAGTTTATGCATAAGACTTTGGCCTGTCGTAAATACCATTTATCCCTTAATTCTGGGTTAGATTTTTATTGACCTGTAAAATAACATGACATTTTAGAAGCTTATGATAATTTATTTTATCTGTAGGAAAACGTATCACTGATGAATATTAAATCTAAACATATTCCAATTTAAACAGATGGTAAAGCAGAAGCAGTGAGAAAGTTAAATAAATAATAAATAAATTAAAGAGGAGTCAGGATTATTCACAAGTGAAAATGAAAGCTCTAATAATGACAAGGTTGTGAACAAAACATTTAGAGAAAATGCAAGACGCATAGCTTCGATATCTACATTTGTATTTTCTCATACATTTGCCTGGGCTTCGTTTTATTTTGAAATGTAGCAAAATGATGATAAGGCATGCTAAGCTTATGAGAAATGCTACCTAATTATCTTGCAACATAAACAAAATGTTTAGATCCTCAGTATAACCTTTTTAGTGCCAAGATGATATATTTAATAGTTTTAATCCTTCAATGCAGACTGCTATAGTTGCCCCAATGTTAACTTTATTTAGTTATATAATCTTGCTTTTTATTGGATCATGCTTTTTATCTTAAGCCTTTGATTTTTATATTAATTTTAATTTCTAGAGAACAGTTGAGAATGTTTAAATTGATCATTTTTATAGAATACATGGTTTGTCATAAGCAACATAAATAAACACATTAATTGCCTTATCATACTTTTATCTGACAGATGGGTCCCCAGGCACAGAGCCTAACCTTTTATTTTGACACCTGCCACATTTTGCCAGCCCTGACCCTGTTTCTTTGCCAGAATGTCACTGTGTTGTTCACCATGGTTGCACTAATCTCCAGCTTTTAAAAGGCATAATATTGGAACCCTTCTGAGAATCACTGCTATCAATCAGCTGATACTACAACATAAAATATTTCACAGATCTATCCAACACCCCTTCTCTCCTGTGTTTTGACACATTTTCTCTTATTTTTATGACCTACTGGCTCAATAAGATTACATGGAGCTTGTTTTAATCGAAGGCTCCATATTGTTAACATCTGACACAAACTATTTAACTTAGCGGTAATTTAAAATTTAGAATTTACTGGAGAATAAAGAAAAAGGAGTTATAATTCCATTTTTGTACTAAAATATATTTTTTATATAAAGCAAGTATGTTATTTTAATATAGCTAAGGAGTTAAAATCAATTCCAACACTTTCATTTTAAAATGGCATCTAAGCAATAAAACATGTTTTGAAAATCCCTGCATACTCAATCTCATACCCACACCTTTGATTCCTGGGGTAATTCCAGAAGCCATTAACACATGATGTGTGTCTAGGTTAGCAGAACTGAAAACACATGTCTGGTCCATTAAAGTGTGAAGTTTGGTTCTGGAGAGCTCTGCAAACTGTTGAACATACAGAAGACAGGTGAGGTGTGGAAGCTCATCCATTATTGAGACAATTTGGTGTAGAATCAGGCTATAGTTAACCATGAAATATGTTGTCATTAAATATTTGTGTGAGTAAACTGGAAACACAGAAATAAACAAATAAGTGGGTGGGCAGGAGACACAGTTTTAGTAGCCGACAGGTAGTCCCACCAGTCCCACCCAGTTGGATGTAAGATCTCATTGCAGAGATGTGGATGCCAATAACTTGCCTTTCAAAGACAGCACCTATTGGTTCTGAAATAAGCTTATTTGGTAAATAGGAAAAGTCTGAATGTCCTGGTTAAGCTAAGGTTCTTGAATAATTCAGAGACACATTGGTGCCAGCTAGGATATATACGTATATTGCAAGAAGTACAGGATCTATATCTTAGGACATCCAGGAACATTAGGACATTCAAAGACATTAGGACATTCAAAGAGAATGCTGTTTCAAGCCTGGAGCTGGGGGATACTGGAGTTGAAGGTGTCTTAGATTTAGGAGTTTTATGTACATCAGCGTCAGTGCTTCTTCAGTCTTTAGTGATCCACTATTAAGTGACCCAGTCACATTTCAGAGTCCTCTTCCTGCCTGCCCAACTTAGTTTTCACAGTTTATTCAGACTTTCTGCTAACTCACATTTTAACCATGTGTAGAACTTTGGAATGTCATAAGAATTTTCTTTTCTTCACATATTATATCTAAATCCAGAGACAAAAAAACAGATGGGCCAGCTCACCTTTTGCAACCTGGCCACATGATTCATAGATTGTTGGCCAGTCCACCTTTGCCAGAGTCCGATCAGCTGTAAATGTAAAGGTTGGTGATTAGATTGGGATAAGGTTAGGGCTGGATTCCTGTGTGAGCAAACATGACAACTGAGATGGCAGATGTTCTGAAGGACGCCAATTCTCTGAGAAGGGATATGTTATGACTGACACATACACGGTTCAGAGTGTGGTCCTGGGATGTTCCATGTGGAGGATATAATAATTTAGGAACTTGTAGAGCTATCTGCTAAAGTCATGTGATGGCTGTTGAATCTAATAATAACACATTTAGACTTGTGCTTTATTTAACCTTTTTTGTATTTGTATAGCAGTTGAGCAAGATTATATTGATAGTTAGTAATGACTGGCAACCAGTTGGGAGTGGGTGGGAAGCCAATCTCTTACTACAGATATTTTGAGAAGCACTGAATTAGAAGTCTAGAAGACTCCTAGACGCTGCTCATGGTGCCTCCTTTACGAATGAAATGATAATCAAATCTTTACCATCAAATTACAATTCTCTGAAGACGAGTCTCCTCCTCAACAATAATAATAGCGATTCATCTTTCCAAGTTGTTCAGTCATGAGACAATACAGCAGAATAAATTTTTAAAACTTGTAGTAAGCTATTCAGAATTAAGTCTCTCTATACAAACATGTATACATCTGTTCACACTGGTCACACGGGAGAATTACGAGTCTATACTCAACATGTTCACAATAATATTTATTTATTTATTTATTTATTTATTTTTTTTTTTTTGAGTTGGAGTCTCACTCTGTCACCCAGACTGGAGTGCAGTGGCCGCTTCCAGCCACCGCAGCCTCGACCTGCTGGGCTCCGGCGATCCTTCCGCCTCAGCCTTCCAGGTAGCTGGAATTACAGGCGCGCGCTACCACGCCCGGCTAATTTTTTGATTTATTGTAGAGATGTGGTCTCGCTTGCCCAGGCGGGTCTCGAACCCGCGGGCTCAGGGAATCCACTCACCTCAGCCTCCCAAAGGTGCGGGATTACAGGCTGAGCCACCGAGCCCGGCTGACCAGAAGCATCTTAAGCTATAGAGTCCCTTTAGCCTTCTTGATTTTTTCAGAAATTCACTAGAGGGCAGTAGTAAGCAATAAAAGTTTTGTTTCTGAACTGACAATCTTTTGTACATTTTTTCCCCCAGAAAAAGTCTAAGATTAAATTCAAAAGATTGTTGTTTAAGGACTCTAAACATTGCTTTACATAAGGTTATATGATGCTTATAATCTAAATATTATAGTTGTTTCTTGATAAGTAATTGAAACTGCAATCCAAAAACAAGCCGAAAGCTTGGTAGCTGAATATGGCTACTTTCTTCTATTTGCTGTCTTCTAACAATTAAAAATTCAAAAATAGTGATGTATTTTTGTCCCATATTGCCATAAGTTGTTACCAAGAATGTATTTTTATTTTCTAAAATATTTTACATTAAGCTATTTAGGAATTCAGCTTTTCTAATAAATATGTCAATTCCATGTAAGGAAATAACTTTGTGTGAATTAAGAGCTCTCTCTTTTAAAAAGATTTTTGGTCAGATATTCTTAGATAAATGATTTTATTAATTTAATAAATGTTTGTACTTGAAATAAAGGTAGAAAGGAAAAGAATTGAGACCTAGTAGTTACATGCCAAATAGCCTGGTATTTGTTACTAGTCTGTTTGGCCAAGGTTGGCAGATGTAATGGTAAAACAAATGTGCACACCAGGAATGTTAATATGTATTGTTAGGTGTTGTAACTGAGTTATAATCAAAGCACCTTTACAAGTCAGGGAAGGTTGCTCAGACATAGTATAATTGGGCTGAGACCTGAAGTAGGGTGAGAAGGTGGACATTCTAGATGAGGGGGCTGCATGTATTGAAGTGTGCTTGCTGGACAGAGCCCAAAGTAGTATAAAATCCTCATGAACTGTGAACAGTTCAGAGGCATGAGATGCGGTTAGCAAGTTGGTAGGGATGAGCTCATGAAGGAATTTATGTGCAGGATTACATTAACTGGAGTCTGTTCACAAGACCAATGATTCTACCTTTCATTGGAAAAATAGCAACACAACTTCTTAAAACAATCTTTTATGAAGTTCTGATATATTTTTTAAAAAGGTGAGCAAGTAGAATTTCTTGGGTAAAATAGCATCATGTCCCTGAAGGCTAGCTGCCTTCTTATCTTCTGTAGTGGCCCTAGAGGCCCCTTTCCAGAATCTTTGAAAAATATGCTTATTAGTCCTGGAGGATCTTAAAGGATATTAATTAGAGGAATGGCATAATTTGACTTGGATGTTAGCATGGGATCACTGTGGAAACAGTGTAGAAGATGGCTTTATAGAAAATGAGACCTGCAGACCAGTTAGGAGTATTTAGGTGACCTTGTATTTGGCAGTGCAGTCTAAGTAAGGGCCATGTTGTCAGTATTGACGAGATCAGAATATTACTTCAGAAATGGTATTGAGTACTGAAGTTAGTACAGAAAGGACCCTAATCCCTCCAACAGAGAATCACAGGCATTGAGGTAAAATAGGCCTAGTTTGGGAGTGGTTTGGGAGTAAATTTGGTTTAGCAAAATAATGCCTTGGTGTTTGATTGTAAAAAGCAACATGGGTACTGGACTGTTAAAATAATATGTGAATGTGCAGAATTGGTAAATAATCCTTATATGTTATTATATGCTTATTAGAGTATTGAATTATTATGTTAGTTTTTATCAATAATGTTTAAAGGCTTTGGAAATATTAGAGTGATCAAATAAGTCAAAATGATAGTGAATGGGAAAGGCCTATAAGGAAAGGTTAAAGGAACGAGGTACTTTGGTTCCTAGGACTTTAATTTTTACATATTTCAATGTTTTGAGGATTATATTTTTAATATAAATTTTATACTCAATTATATATATATTTTACTTTTTACCAAGGTATACATTTTACAAGTATCCATTTGATAAGAATTGAGTTAAATAGAAGGATATTCCTCTACAGTTTGAGTATCTCTAATCCAAAGGTCCAAAATATAGACTGCTCCATAATTCAAAACTTTGAGCTCAAAGGAAATGCTTATTGGTATTTAGATTTTATAATTTCAGATTAGGGTTGCTTGATAATGCAAAAATTGAAAAAAATCTGAAATCCAAGACACATCTGGTCCCAAGCATTTCAAATGAGGGATACTCAACCTGTACTTACTATATATGGTTGGATAAAATGTCTTTTTTCATAGAAAATAATTTTATAAGTTGTTTTTACTGATTTATACTATCTTAATTAGCCTAAAGTCATAATTTATTACTTTGATAAAGTATTATATGTCTTTACATCACATTTTCGACTTGTCTTTGAGGAATAGTTAGTGTTATAAATGTAACTGTTTGAATGTAAATGCAAAATAAACAGGAGCATTATAAGACATGTTTTATATGTTTCACTCCGTGTTCCATGTTATTCAGTAATTGTATGCTTTCACAACTACTGACTTTTAAGTTATTACTTTAAAGGTCATTTTTAGACTAAAAATTATATATGATATATTTAAAATAGTAGTACTAAAACATATTCCAATTGTGCTTCTTGTAGGCCTATGGCATGTCTGCATTACCTTTAAATCTGATCAAAGGCACGAGGAGCGCTGCTTATGAACGTTTAGAAAACACTGAGGACATTGAAGAGGTGGAGCAGCACATTCAGACCATTAAATCCAGAGTGAGCTGGTGCATTATTGTAACTAGGAAACATAAAATTATTTTGTCTCTGAGCTACTTTCTGATGTTATTTAGATATTGGCAAACCCATAATTGTTTACAGTGTTTGAATTTTTTGCAGCATATCCTTCAAGAACCATGTCTGTATTTTTAAAAATTTGTCTTCTGTATAATGTAGGACACTGGTAATTTGAGAATTTCTATCATTGTTCTAACACTTAAAAAAAAAAAAAGTTCTACTTATATATGAGCCAGACCTTGCTAGTTCTAAAGTATCTTTAATATGTAGTTCCAAGCCGGGCTCGGTGGCTCAGCCTGTAATCCCGCGCCTTGGGAGACTGAGGTGAGTGGATTGCCTGAGCCCGTGAGTTCGAGACCCACCTGGGCAGGCGAGACCTCATCTCTACAATAAATCAAAAAAATTTAGCCGGGCGTGGTAGCGTGCGCCTGTAGTTCCGGCTACTCGGAAGGCTGAGGTGGAAGGATTGCTGGAGCCCAGCAGGTCGAGGCTGCGGTGGCCGGGAGCGGCCACTGCACTCCAGTCTGGGCGACGGAGTAAGACGCCAACTCAAAAAAAAGAAAAAAAAATGTAGTTCCAAGGTATTCTGTGTATGATATCATATTATATTCCACTAAGCTAGCATAATTCTGATAAACCACCATAATTTTACACAAAAAGAAAAACATATACTATCTTTCTTATGAAAGCAAGGGCAAATATTTTAATATAAATAGAAATATTACCAATTCAAAATCTGTGCTGTAGTAAAAGAATGCTTCATAATTATTAGGTTAGATTTATCTCAGAAATGCAAGTATAGTACATTAGAAAATATGCTGAAGTAGTTTAATATATTGAGTATTTGGCAGAAGTCTATTTGTAGCTGTATATTTTTTTAAAAGTCTTGTCAGATTAGAAGAGAAGAGAATACTGAACAGACAAAACCTCTAATAGGCATTATACTTAATAGTGAAAGAGTAGAAACATCTCAATTAGAGCCAAATGTAGTACAGGGATGTCAGTATCATTGCCATAGGTAAGCATTGAGGGAAGAGAGGACAAAAGGAAAGTAGCCTTTGTTATTTGCAGTTATCATCTACCAAGTCAATCTAAAAGAATCAACTGGCAAAGCTTAGTTGAACTAATCAAAGTTTGTCAAAATGCCTATACATAGTTATAAAAATAATTAGCCAGTTGGAGGATGTAATAGAAAATGATAACATTCACAATGGCCACAAACTGTAAAGTAATAAGAAATGTGAGGATCTTCCTGGTGAAAATTATAAAATTTACTGAAATACTTAATAGAAGACTGAAATGAATTGAGAACACCATCAGAGCTTAATTGGGAAGATTCAATATTGTAGAGATGGCAGTTTTCTACAAGTTTTGATATAGATTCAATACAGTTTATAAAAGACAAAAACAAAATTTGCATAAAACCGCATACTTTATAAAAATGAATTCTGAATTCAAACCAAATACAAAATTTATAAGACATTAGCGGAAAGTAAGAGTAAAATTTTATTTTGTTATAGATAAGACCTTGCTAAACAATACACAAAATCCAAGTGCTAATTAAGAAGATTGGTGAGTTTTAGACTTTTATATCCTAAAACTTATGTACCAAAAAAAAAAAAAAGGACACCAAAAAGAAAGTTAAAAATCAATAATGTCGGAGAAAATCTGCAGTATGGTTGATACATAAAGAACATCTTCAAGTCAGTAAGAATAAAGACAAGCAACACTCAGAAATAAGGAACAAAGGACCCAATGAAGTAGTTCTGTGAAGGGAAACTAAAGGAAAAACATAAAATGGCACTTCAGCTAATTGGTGATCAGTAGGTTCACCAAGCATCTCAAAATTCCTGGGACCTGAGGAGTTTTCCAGAACACAAGACTTTCCATGCTAAAACCAGGACTGTTGGTAACCTTAGGAGTTGGAGATGTGAAAATTAGAACAATTTAATACTCTCTTTAATCTACTGGAACTCCTTTATATTTTTTTTCATGTCAAGTGTTGATGAGAATTGGGGGCTAGGTCTACCATTTGTGCAAATATGAGATATACAACCTTTAAAGAAAGTGGAATATTGTGACGTGGGCCTGTACACACATACACACACACATACCTTTCAATAATTAAAGTTTAGGTCAACCATTCACCTTTAGGAATCCACCCTGCTGGATCATATGGACACATTGTACCCAGGAGTGTACGGGTGTTTATGACACAGTGTCAGTAATATCAATGACCCTTGCCAAAAATAAGAAAAGGAAACCATCAGAATGTTCAAATATAAGGTGCTTGCTAAATTAAGGCACCATGGTATATAGTGTGCTGTGCAGTGATGAAAAGGAATGAGGTAGGTTTTTATAACTTGAAGAATAGATACTGTAAAATCAGACTTATCTCAGTTCAAATTCTGGCTCTGCTGATTATGCACATAACATCTGTGTACCTTAGTTTTCTCATTTAATAAATGAGTATAATATAGTTACCTACCTCAAAGGGTTATTCTGAAGATTTAAGGAGAATAAATATAACAAGAGAAAACCAGTTTTATGCACAAGAAAGACGCTCAAGAAGTGCTTAGCTGTTTTCTTTTCTTTTTTTTTTTAAGTTGGAGTCTCACTCTGTCGCCCAGACTGGAGTGCAGTGGCCGCTCCTGGCCACTGCAGCCTCGATCCACTGGGCTCTGGCGATCCTTCCGCCTCAGCCTTCTGAGTAGCCGGAATTAGAGGCACGCGCTACCATGCCCGGCTGATTTTTTGATTTATTGTAGAGATGAGGTCTCGCCAAGTTGCCCAGGCAGGTCTTGAACCCGCGGGCTCAGGCAGTCCACTCACCTCAGCCTCCCAAAGCGCGGGATTACAGGCTGAGCCACCGAACCCGGCTTGTTTTCTTTTTTTAAAAAAAAACATAAGCCTGTTTGTATATATGTACATCTGTGGTGTGGGTATGTAAATACCGAGAACATTTGTAGGATATTGGTCTATTTAACATATAGCCATAGGAAAAGGCAGTAGTACTGTGGTCACTGGGGACTGAAGGGAAGCTTTCATGTTTCCTTTTTTTAAATATGGAGTTTGTTAAAGCCCTTAGATACGTTTTAACCTTTAGAAACTGCATTTTTTATTTCAAATGAGATAAATGGTTGAGTTTCCCTCTTAGTATTCATTTCTCTGACGAAAATTATGTTGGTATAGTCACTTGGCCTGCAGAGCAGACATCACCCCTCATTTCACGGTGGCATTCACCAAATAGGCAGATAACTTGGGTTTATTCAAAGTCGATCTTGACATTGGTTTACTAATTTATTTTTCTGAAATAGCAAAAGCCAGCATTGAAACAAAATTACTGAGTTGTGGGTATCCTTTTGATATGATAATGGAAATTTTGAGAAAAATGGTTATGGTTAAGATATAAAGTGCTGAACCCTTCTCAACTGCACTCTTAAAGTATCAGTGCCTGGATCTGTCTTCCATAAGGGAGTGTTCATTTTATTCCTCTGACCTTCAGAAAATATGTTCTATAAGTTTCTTTTTCTGGAGTCTAGTGTGAGAATACCCAGTGCACTTACCTTACCCTAAAGGAATGAAGAGGATAATATAATCCAGTGTATGGAAGTGTGTTTTCTGAGCTAGTAGCACCAGCATCTCCTGGGAATTTGGTAGAAATGCAAATTTTAGGCCCCACTTGAGACCTACTAAATCATATTCTCTGGGGACAGGACCTGGATTCTCTGGGGGCAGGACTTGGAAATCTGTGTTTAACGCACTTTTCAGGCAATTTTCATGCATGATAAAGTCTGATGAGTGATAAGACAGAGGAGGACAGCTGGTTCCAGAAGAGCATGGTGATGCAAACGTGTGAAGAGATAGCATAGTTGTTGACATCTCTTCCTTGCAGCTGTGATTTCACCTCGAGGCTGCACTAAGTTATGCTGGAGAAGTCGGCCGTGTATCTGCTAAGAACCCACTTAAACCTTGATAGGAATAGTGGAGACATTCTAATACCTAATGTCTTTGCATTTTTAAAATGTAGTCCTGGGTAGATATTTCTCTCGTTTCTTCCAGTAAAAGCAAGCACATTTACATTTTACCTATTTTGTATTTAGCAGTCGTCTTATAATTGTACTCAGTTGAAGACACTTAGAGGCAAAGGGGTTCACGTGGGAAAGTGTGTCTTTGAGACATCAGGAGAAAGGTGCTGCTCATGATTACAGAAAATACCACATAAACACAGCTGGAGATGGTTGGATAGGTTGGCCAAGGAAAGCATGACTCACTTGTGAACGTGCTTGGAGAACAGGGAAGTGCCCATCTTAGCATTTGTTACAGAAACCTCTGCATGTTGCCTGTACTTGTGTGACATCCCTCTGCTGGCATTTAATCAGGCTAAGAAACATCGGTTTACACAGTGAACCGTACACGCTACTGTGTTTCAATGTTGACCCTGGTAAGCTGTATTTATTGCCATAGCACCATTGTCAGGGTTTTTGTAGTTTGTCAGTTTGCCTAAAGGAGTGTCCAACCTAAAAAATTTCTGTTGACTGATGCTAAATCTGGTGGGTACTTTATTAAAATGCTGATGGTAAAAAACTTTTATTTTGTTCTGTTATTTGCAGAGCAAAGATGGCCGACCTTTGCCAGGAAGGGATAAGCGTGCCTTGAAACAACTTGAAGAAAGGCTACGAACACTTAGGAAAAGAGAGAGGCATTTAGAATTCATTGAAAACAGCTGGTGGACAAAATTTTGTGGTGCTCTGCGTCCCTTGAAGGTAAATGGAGCTTTAAGAAATTATACTGTCACTCTTCTCTCAAGGTTATGTAGTGCCTCTCAGAGAGACTGTATTCTCCTTCGGAGGCATTGCAGCATGTACTTAAGGTCATGGACTGTGGAGTTTAAATAACTTGGCTTTGCATCACAACCCTCATTTGGGAGTTTGGGCAAGGTGTGTAACCTCTCCAAGTTTCATATATTCATGTGTAGTGTAAATGTTATAACAGTTGTTGGGAAATTAAAATTAAAAAAAAAATATGAGCAATGCATATGTTGCTAGCACAGTTTTCAAGTTTGTAGTTTTGTATAAATAGGGAGATCTGGAACTTATATTAGAACTCAGGAACCTTGCTGAAAGTAATAGAATTTGCCTCATTGTCAGATGATGCTCCTGAAGGTATGTTAAAAGGTGTTATTTGAGATGAAAAACCATTATTATTACTGTTTTTACTTTTTAGAAACTTGTTGGCCAACCTTGAATTCTTGGGACTATAGTACCTAAACTTAAGTACCTAGATTGAATTAAGTTTGCTAAAATATTACTCAGACTAAAAAGTAAAACTGCTTCCAAATAAGACCATACTGTATCTGGGACCATTTCACACTGGACCTCTGCATGTAAGAACATGCAAGTCATAACAAGTGCAGTGAATAGACTGACTTGAAGAGAAGTTAGGCAAGATGAAGTTAGGAAGTGGGTTTTGGCTAAATTTTAAAGGCATTGTTCAGAGAACCCATCCTCAAGGAGCCAGTCAGATTGGATTCTGGTGCTGCTTTGTCTGCCTTTTATAATTAGAGAGGAAATACACCAAAAAAGCCCCTCTTTTTAAGAGTTTGTTAAAAATACACCATAATCAGTTTTTCTATGTAATCAGCTTTTTAACTTTCTGTAGAATAAATTTTTTAAAGATATTCCAGTCCTTTTTCGCAAAGTAATTTGTCTTCATAGCACCAAAGGTATGATGGAACCCTCTCTAGCCCCTATTTTAACCCTAAATTGTTTATATGTTCTTATAAATATTTATAACTTGGTCTCTGACATCAGCTGCCTTCTTTTAAGCATACTGTGTCCCATTTCACTGAACGAATGGTGAGGATAATTTTTAAACCAACTTTATTGAGTATACAGATTGGTACCAAATATAGATAGATAGAACATTCATCTTGCCTCAGAATCTACCTTGTGCCTCCCCTGCTCCCTTGAGCTCAGACCCCAGGTAACTACTAATGTTCTTCGTGTCATTGGAGTTTAGTTTTATGTGTTCTAGAATTTTATATAAATGGAATCATAGCGTGTACAAGTTTTTGTCTGGGTTATTTGGCTCACCAAAATGTTTTTGAGATTTGTCCATGTTATTGCATTTTTTTTCCCCAGTGGTTCTTTCCATTTTATTGCCGAGTAGTACTGTACTCCAGTATGTATCTGTATAGTAATTTGTTATTCCACTGTTAGTGGAAATTTGGGTTGTTTCTGGTTTGAGACTATAGTGAATAATGCTGATATAAACGTTTCTGTACAAATCTTTGTGTAGATATATGCCTTTATTTTTATTGAGTAAATCCCTAGTATTTAGTATTTAATGTTTAACTTTATAAAGGCCGGGCATGGTGGCTCATGCCTGTAATCCCAGCACTTTGGGAGGCCAAGACAGGAGGATTACTGAGCCCAGGAGTTGAAGACCAGCCTGGGCAACATAGTGAGACCTCATCTCTTTAAATAAAAAAAAATTAAAAATAAACCAAAAAAAAAAAATTTATAAGAAACTGCCAAAGCGTTTTTCAAAATGTTCCATTTTGCACTCTACAACAGCATGAGATCTCCATCCTTGTATACTGGCTATTTACATATCTTTTGTAAAATGTGTGTGTAAATCTTTGACCATTTTCTAAATTAAGTTTTCCTATTATGAGTGAGTTAAGAGAACTCTATACATTCTGGATCAAGTACTTTGGAAAATACACATGTTGTGAATATCATCTCTGAGTTTGTGGTTTCTTTTTTTATATTTTCTTAACTGTCATTCAAATAGATATTTCTTAAATTTCAAAATATTTATATATTTATTTTTAGTTCATACTTTTGTCTTCTTAGAAATGTTTGTCTATTCTAAGGTAATTTTTTTTTTAATGTTTCCTTATGGAAGTTTTATAGGCTTAACACTTATATTTAGGTTTGTGGCCCATTTTAAGTTAATTTTATGGCATGGTATGACTTAAGGTTTAAGGTTTATTTTATTTTCTGTATGGATATTCAGTTGTTTCAGCACCATTTTCAAGTTTGTACTTTTCAGGACTGTCCTTGGTTCATTGAATTTTTTTGGCAGCTTTGTCAGGCCAATTGATGATAGTGCACGTGTGGGTCGTCTGTTTCTGAAGCCTCTCTTCCACTCCATTGATCTTATGTCCTTATGCTAATACTTGATTGCTAGAGCTTTTATCATGAAGTCAGGTAGTATAAATTCTTCAGTTTTATTTTCCTTTTCTAAAATTGTTTTGGCTATGCTAAATCCTTTGCATCTCCATATAAATTTTAGAATCAATTTATAATTCCATAAACTATGTTCTGGAATATATATTGGTATTACTTTGAATCTATAGGTAAATTTGGGGAGAATTGATAATAGTATTGAATTTTCCAACCCATGGATATGATATCTTTTCGTTTATTTGCATCTTCTTAAATTTCTCTCAGGACTGTTATATAGTGTTCGTTGTAGAGATCTTACAAATATCTTAATAGATTTATCTCTGTATTTCTTTTTTTATACTCTTGTAAATTATGTTGTTTAATTTTAATGTTTAATGTTTGTTGCTAGCATGTAGAAACTTGACTCTATACCCTGCAACCTGGCTCAATTATTAGTTGTAGTAACCTTATTGTAGATTTGTTAGGAGTTTTTATGTACATGGTCTTGTCAGCTGCTAAACGACAGTTTTACTTCTTCCTTTCAAATGTGGGATTTCCAATTGCTTTTATTTTCTACTGTCTTTATTTCACTGGCTGAAAATTATGGTACAATGAGTTTATCATTTGTTCTTTGTAATGTGGATGGCCATTTGAATACTGATCTAAATTCCTGCCTGTCTGGTCTTCAGTTAGGAGTAGGATGATAGGCATGTGAAGGAAATCTCTGGGGATACAAACTAAGTGTTGGCACCTGAAGGTTTAACATGTATGTGAAGAGATAAGCACTGCTTTTCCCTCAAATGAGATGGGAAAGTTATTTATGATTCATCACCTCTGTGTTTGTCTACAGTTGATGTAATTTAGAAACAGTGTTCCCTTAGTGTTTCTGAAACATTAGCATGGAGTCAACCCAGAGGAGGAATGCAGAGCAATCCCTCCCCCCACCCTCCCCACACCGCCTGCTACTTTCTGAGGGTGACTTAGGACCTTTGAGAAGTCCCTGACACAAAATTTCTTTGAAATTATGTTCTCTTTCAAAATTTTGTGCTAGTGTTGCCTTTTGCTCTGTGTATATTCCGTTTATTATAAAATGTATTAAGTTTAAATTATAGCGAGTGCAAAAACTTTTACAATTTTTTTTATGAGTGGAGTTATTTTTTTCCCATGAAGATACCTGTGGATCTTGTGCTTTCCCATTGTCGTGCCTTTCCTAGAGCACAGCCACTCGGAGCATGGGACACGGTCCTGACTTGGGTGTCAGTCCTCGCTCCACTCACCAGCCGCCTAACCTCTTGCTACTTCAGCTTTCTCAACACCAGTTTTCTCTTTCTTTAAATGGATTATATTCTTCTCTTGTTTTGGTTATGGGAATCAAATGAAATAACATATGCAGTGCAGTGAAAACAGCTCAGAAACTTTGCAGCCACTATTGTCCTAGTTCTATGTGTATATATAGGATTTCTCGGCTTCTTGAATACTGTTGTGAAACTGAAGAGAGAAAAGTTTTGTGTTGAAGACAATTATAAAAATAAGCATCTAATTAGAAGTTAATGACATAAAGCAGCATTATATATATATATATAGAGAGAGAGAGAGTGAGAGAGAGAGCGCACACCTTCCTAAGCATACAGTCTAATGTTCATTAAATGCTTGAATAAACTTTTCGCTGGCAGACGGGCATACTTTGAATTTGTACAATTGTCCTGAGTGATCTAGACATCCATTAGACTTTAAATATAACTTGAGGTTTTACTATTTTATACACACACAAACTTTTTGTGTTTATATAGAAAGCTGTAAATTCATGTTTGTAATTGTATTGCATTTTTCAAATTTTTTAATTGTAAAAAAACATAGAATTTATGATTTTAATATTTTAGGTGTACATTCAATGGCATTAAGTACATTCACAGTGTCGTACAACCATCACCACTATGCATTTACCAGAATTTTTCAAACAGAAACAATGTGCTCCATTCCCTGATGACCTCTATTCTACTTTCTGTCTCTTAGAATTTGCCTATTCTAGGTACCTGGAACAAAGAATATAGGGAAATAAACACAAAATTATCTAACAAGAAGACGTTGAGATTAAATGTCTTAGTCATATCAGTAAAGTGAATGGACCTAACTCACCATTTAAAAGAAAAAAATTTAGTTTTCTTCACAAAGCAAAATACAATTATATGCTATTAAAAAGGGACACACCTAAAATAGTGATTCAGAAATACTAAAAATAAAGGGGTATTTAGAAATATAGTAAGTAAATGGAAACAGATCATAGTGATCATGTTTGACAAAGCGGAATTCAAGTCAAAATACATTAAGTGCAGTGAAGAAGGACAGTTTTTGTGGCAGATAGAATGCCTCCCTCCTCGTCCGATGATGCCCAATCCTGGCACCAGTGAATATGTTACAGTAAGTGGCAAAAGGGCCTTTGCAGGTGTAATTAGATTCTTAGACCTTAAGATACAGAGAGTGTCCTGTGTCTTGAGAGTCAAAGAGAAGCAATCAAGGGTAAATCAGAGACACTCAAAGCATGAGAAGGACTTGACTTGCCATTGCTGGGTAGAAGGTGGAGTGGGCGATATGGCAAGGAATGCTGCAGCTCTGGAAAATGGAGAGACTCCCAAGTGACAGCCAACGAAGACATTGACATTCAGCCACACAGCCTAAAGGAACTGAATCCCACTGGGCCATCTGCACGAGCATCAATGTTTTCTGCCCCAGAGTCTCCAGAAGGGAACAAAGCCCTGCTGACATGTTGGTTTTGGGCCTTGGAGACCTGACGCTAGAGCCAGCTGAGCCACGCTATGCACAGATGTCTGATGAGACCTGAGAAATAAGTGGGTATTGTTTAGGCCACTGTGTTTAGTTTCTTAGTTTGTAGTCCCTTGTCATGGCAGCAATGGAAAACTAACACTCTTGAATATGAAAAATCACAATTGACAATGAAGATAAGATGGTTATGAATATATGGATACCAAATAGCATAGCAGCCACTTTAATGAAAGCAGAAGCTTTGGGAGACTCAAGGAGATACAAGTTGAAGGATAATGACACAGGAGAATAACACAACCATGTTCAGTTTGAGACATTTCAAGCAGATGAAATTGAGTAAGAATGTAGAGGACCTAAATATAATCATAACATATAACTTATAGCTTTTTAACTTTGCATCTAGATAATAGAAAATACATCTACTCTCCAAGTGTACATGAACACAAAGTTGATCATATAATAATTAGATTGTGAAGAAAGAATCAGTAAGTTTCACAGAGTAGGTCTATTACAAACAGCTCTTCCAATTGCAATGCATTAAAACTGGAGATTGACCCTGAACAGTTACCATAATACTATAAGAAAGGAATCGGCAGTAGTGGGATACTGCAAGGAGAGGGAGGAGTGGGACACAGCCTCAATAAGGATACCTGATCTCAAACCAGGCAAAGTAGGGACCAGTGGGAGGCCCAAACTTACCTGTACGTTGACCACTTGTATACCTACTCCTGAATTGTGTCCCACATCTTTAAGATAAAAAAAAGTAAAATAAAATAAAATTTAAAAACTGGAAATAGTGACAGAATCGATAAGCTAACATACTTTTTGCTTTTCCAGGTGAAAATTAACCCTATATTCAGCGACTTTTGGGTGAAAGGAAAGAGTAAATAAAAACAAATTGCAAAATTTCTAAAAATTAATGACAATAGAAACATTACCATCTGTGGAATACATTTAAAACAGTGATCAGAGGAACTCATAGCCTGAAATATCCTCATCAGTAAAAATGGAAGTCAAAAAATATGTAAGTCAAGCACAAAATTCCAAGCCCAGAACTCTACCCCAAAAAACAAAAGAAAGCACAGAAAGAAAATAAAGATAAAAGCAGAAGGTAATGAGATTGGGAGAGGAAAAACATGTCACATAGATTCGACACTCCGTATCCAGGTTCTACAGCTGTGGATCCAACCAGCCATGGATTGAAAATATTATTGATTTTTTAAAATAATAATTTATCATGTGTGTATGTTTCAATTAATAGACAAATCACTAGGTAACTTCATCAAATGGAACCAGAGCTGCTTGGAAAAGTGGCTGATCCTCAGACTGGCTGGGAAAGAAAGTACACACTGATCTTGGAGCACCTCGTGCTAGAAAGCAAGGAGTGCTCAGAGAACAATGGGGGCAAAGTCAGAGGAACGGCTTGTAGGGGCTCTCACACAACCTTTTGCATGATAGTGACAGATGATAACTCGCTGAATAAAATAATCTGAGTATATATTGATGTAAATAAGTACAAAATGACAGAAAAGGGAAAATTCTTCCCTACGGTACAATTCCAACAAATAAGCATAGAAGGAATGACAGAACTAGCAAATCAACATTTGGCAAACACTGTGTGTTTTTTTCTGGCATCAATGGATACTAAAATTTGAAGGTGGAGGTTTGGTAAGAACAGGATTTTGTGTGTTCTCAAAGTATCTCAACCCAATACATATTCATTACAAAAGGGAACATAGTAATTTTACATGGAGAAACCTGACTAAGCTACCTTAATACATGATCCAAGTTCTGCTCATCAGTAATGAGGTAAATAGATGTGATTGTGCCTCTTGCTAACTTTGCATTGAGAAGGACACAATAACACTTCTGTGTGATTTCTGCCAAAACAGAGTCCAAGTATAATCACGAGAAAATACACAATCCAAATTGAGGTACATTCTACAAAGTAACTGCTCTGGGCTCTTCAAAATGTCAAGGTTGAGAAGGCAAAGCATTTAGGACTTGTTCAAGACTGAAGGATAGCAAAGAGACATAAGCCATGTGTGATCCTGGATTGAATTTTAGACCAGAATAATACATTTTTATATTAAGGACATTAGTGAAACAATTAAAATTTGAGTAAGTCCTTTAGCTTATATAATAGTGTTGTGCCAATATATATTTCCTGATCTTGATAACTGAAGTGTGATTATGCAAAGGACAGCTTTGCTTTTAAGTCATAGGTACTAAAGTATTTTTATCTGTAGTTCATTCTCAAACAGTTCAGCTGCATGTATAGGGAGGAAATGATAAAACAAGGTAAAATGTTAACATTTAGAGAATTAGGCGTAGGGTATACTGGAATTCTTTACGTATTTGTGCATATGTCTGAAATTATATCAAAATAAAAATTAATTTTCACTAGATATTGCCCCCTCCAAAATGTGGTTTTTGTCCTGTTTCTTCATGTCTCTAAAACAGGACATTTTGTTCTTAAAGTGTTAATTCTTTCTAACTAGATTTACAGATTCAATGAAATTCCAGTTAAAATCTCAGCAAATTATTTTGCAGATCTTGTCAAACTGCTTCTACAGCTTACATGGTAAGGAGAAGGATCCACAATAGCCAGCACAATACTGAAGAAGAACGAAGTGGGAAGACTGATACTACCCAACTTCTAAACTTACTGTAAAGCTACAGTGATTGAGATAGCATGGTATTGGTGAAGGAACAGACACACAGATCAGTGGAACAGAATCGAGAACCTAGAAATAAATACATATGAATACAGCCAACCAGTCTTTGATGAAGGAGCCCAGGCTCCTTTCCAATTCATTGGAAAAAGGATTGTCTTTTCAACAAATGGTGCTAAAAAAAAGCAAATCTAGAAACAGACCTTGCACCTTTCACCAAAATTAACCAAATTAGGTTTTAGACCTCACTGTAAAATACAAAACTATAAAACTTCTAGAAAATAACAGAAGACAATCTACATGACAGTAGGCTTTGACGATGAACTTTTAAATACAACACCAAAAGCACTGTGTTTGAAGAAAAAAATTATAATTTGAACTTTATTAGTCTTAAAAACTACTGCTCTATGAAAGACGCTGTTAAGAGAATAATAAGACAAGCCACATACTGGGAGAAAATAGTCACAGAGTACATATCTGGTAAAGGACTTGTATCCAAAATATAAGAAGAATTCTTAAAACTCATCAGTAAGAAAACAAGCAGTCCAATTAAAAAATGAGCAAAAGTTTTGAACAGACATTGCACAAAAGAAGATACACAGATGGCTAATAAGCATATGAAAAGATGCTCAACATCATATGTCATTAGGAAATTGCAATTAAAACAACAATGAGATATCACTTCACACCTATTAGAATGGCTGAAATCTAAAAAGAAAATATCAAATGCTAGCAAAGATAGAAAGCAGCAGGAACTCATTCATTGCTGATAAGAATGCAAAATGATACTGTCATTTTGGAAGACAGTTGACAGTTTCTACAAAGCTAAACATAGTTGTTTTATAGGATCCGATAATTACAGTCCTAGTTATTTACCCAATTGGGTTGAAAACTTATGTCCTTGCAGAAGCTTGAACACGGATGTTTATAGCAACTTTATGTATCATTTCTAAAATTTGGAAGCAACTAAGATGTCCTGTAGTAAGTGAATGGATAAACTGTAGTACATCCATCCAATGTAATAACAAATGAGCTATCAATTCACAAAAAGAAACACAGGGAACCTTAAATACACATTGCTAAGCCAAAGAAGCAGTCTGCACAGACTATATACAGTATGATTCCAACTATATGATCTTCTGGAAAAGGCAAAACTGTAGAGACAATACAAAGATCAATAGCTATCAGGGGTTTGGGGTGAGGTGGAGTAAGATAACGAGGCAAAGCCCAGGGTATTTTAGGCCATTGAGATTATTTTGTATGATACTCTAATGGTAGATACATGGCGTTATCCATTGTCAAAAGCTATCAAACTGTACAACACAAAGACTGACCTTAATGTAAACTATGGGCTTCAGTTAATAATGTATTTGATACTGTGTCATAGTTGTAACCAGTGCACTGCAATACAAGATGTTGATAGCAGCGAAAGCTGTGTAGAGGAGAGGGGTCTATACAAACTTTGGTACTGTCACCTTTATTTTTCTGCAAACCTAGACATCTTCTAAAAAATAAAGTCATACATTTTTAAAAATCACTTTTTGTTTGTTATCCTATTGCTTTTAATGACCACATAGTGAAAAACAACCAATATACATCAGGAGACTAGCTTCATAAATTCTTACCTCTACACTGGGATGTATTCATTAAAATGAATGGGAGCTTTATGTATTTCTTTACAAAGACATCATATCCTGACCAAACGTTTAAAATGCTGGTCAGGATGTGTTGTATTTTAACTAAAGCTCACGTTCAGGTTGCAAATACTATGTATGGTAAATGTTCTTCATTAATGTAATGCACAAGCACATGCACACCCACACCTGCATACTGCACTTCTGGAGTGATTCATAGGACACTGTGCATGGTTGTTCCACTAAGTGAGGCCAGTACTCATGGGTAGAAATGAGACTCACTTATCCTTTAATTTTTTAGCCAAGCTGTACTCTTAATTTTACATTCTAGTTGTTGTTTTAAAGGTGTCCTTCTCTTTGACCCCTATTGATAGAGGACCTTTTCCCATATTGAGGCCTGAACCCCATCTTTCACATTGCCCCTTTATTTTACTCAAGATTGCCTTTCCATTCCATGTGCGTGCCTTTCTGTATACTCTTTCAGCCAGATTATTAAGATCCACCCCAACTGGTTTTTTTCCCTCTGATTTTGAATACCCCTATAGTTAACAGATTATATTCAGTATATTAGTCTTAATCTGGGCTGCTATTGGGAAAAAAACACATATAGAGACTATGTGGCTTTAATAGGACATTTATTACTCAGAGTTCTAGATGCTAGAAAGGTGAAGATCAAGTAGTGCTCCCTCTTCCTGGTTTGCAGGTGGCACCTTCATATTGTGTCCTTTCATGGCAGAGAGTAAATTTGGTTTCTCTGCTAATAAGAACACAAATTCCATCATCAGGTTCTCATCTTTATAACCTTGTCTCATCTAATTATCTTCCAAAGGCTACACCTTCAATACCATTCCATTGGGAGTTAGGGCTTCAACATAGGAATTTTGTCAGGATGCAAAGATTGAGTTCATAAAAATAATACTGACTCAAAAAATCTTTAGCTAAAATTCTTGAGTCAACTACACTTAAAATTCAAAATTTTTCATTTTTAGAATAGGTATGTATGTTATGTATTAAATAATACATCCTAATCTACCCTTTTTTAGACTAATTATTCTGCAGTGAATGAATATTTACAGTAGGCATGTTAAATATGGGTATGTATATATACTTTTTTTTTTTTTTGGAGTCAGAGTCTTACTCTGTCATCCAGGCTGGAGTGCAGCAGCACATTCATGGCTGTCTCAGCCTCAGCGTGCTGGGCTCCGGAGGTCTTGCCAGGTTGCCCAGGCTAGTCTTGAGCCCCCTGGCTTGGACGATCCTCTCACCTCGCCTCCTAAAGTACTGGGATTAGAGATGTTGAGCCACCATACCCAGTGGGTTAAATATTTTTTAAAAGCTCCATATTTAAGCCAGGCTTAATCAACACATGAGTTAGAAATAAGTTTGATTTCTAGGGCATTTTGTATCTCAGAATTATGATAGGTGGTTGTGGAGATACGTGATTAACTTTTTTCATTGAGATATAACTCATATACTGTAAAATTCACCCTTTTAAAGTGTACAATGCAGTGATTTTCAGTGTGTATTCACAAGGTATACAACGAATACCATCTAATTCCAGTACATTTTCTTCACTCTAAAAAGAAACTCCATGCCCATTAGCAAACTGCTCCATTTCCCTCAGTCCCTGGCAGCCACTGGTCTACTTTCTGTCTCTATGGATTTATCTGTTCTGGACATTTCATATAAATAGAGTCATTCAGTATGTGATTTTGTATCTGGCTTCTTTCATTTATCCTATGCGTTTTTAAAGATTTATTCATATTCTTCATGTAGCATTACTTTATTCCTGTTTATGGCTGAATCATATTTTATTGAGCCATTATATATATAGCTTTGTTTATCTGTTCTGTCAATGAACATTAGGTTGTTGTCACTTTTTATTATTGTGAATAATGCTATGAACATTTGTATACAAGTCCTCATATGGATGTATTTTTTCAGTTCTGCTTTGTATATACCAGAGACTGGAATTGCTGGGTCGTGTGGTAACTCTATATTTAACTTTCTGAGGAATTGTTCAGCTCTTTTCCAAAGCATCTGCACCATTTTACATTTCCACCACAACTGTATGAGGGTTCTAATCTCACCAACACTTGTTATTTTTGTTGTTGCTTATAAACATCCTAGTGAGTATAAAGTGATATCCCCTTGTGTATTTGATTTACATTTCCCCAGTGAATGATACTGAGCATCTTTTCAGGTGCTTATTGACTATTTGTATATTTTCTTTAAAGAAATGACTATTCATATCCTTTGCCCATTTAAAAAATTGAGTTGTCTTTTTATTATTGAGGTGTAAGAATCCTTTATATTCACAAAACAAATATTTTCTCTTGTGTGGGTTGCCTTTTTCACTTTCTTGATAGTATCCATTGAAGCAAAAAGGTTGATTTTGATCATTTATTCATTTTTCTTTTGTTGCTTATATTTTACGTGTCTTATAAAGAAAATCATAGTGTAATCCAAGATTATGAAGTTACAACTTTTTTATTAAGGGTTTTATAGTTTTAGATCTTACATTTAGGTCTTTGGTTCATTTTGAATTAATTTTTGTCTATTGTGTGAGGTAGGGCTCCAGCTTCCTTTGCATGTGGATATCCACTTGTCTTTGTTGAAAAGACTCTTTTCCCCCTGTTGAATTTTCTTGGAATCTGCTTTTTTGGAAGATAAAATTTTCAGAGTTTTAGTCCACTATTTTTGCAGATATGCAGATACCACCTCTATCCTTCATTTTTACTTCAAAATTGACATTATAGCTACAGTATAATATGTAGCATTTAGGACAACCCAGTGTGGTTATCACTGAAATGATTGTTTATTAAGTTCTAATATTTAAATATGTATGGTTTTCTTGGTCTTTATAACATGTTTATTTTTTTACATTTATTTTGGGTTCTGTTAAGTCACTAGTGACTAAACAGTCTAACTCTGGATCATTCATATCAGTGAATTAGGAAGATAGTGAAGAATTGTTTTTAATTTTCCCCCAAAGTAGACATCATGGGACTCCAAGTGCTATTTCCATGTCATGTTCTCTACTACTAATTGGCATCTGGTAGTTATACTGCCTTATGCCATTTATTAACAGGCTATTAGGAAGGAATGTGGTTCACTTGTGGATTTTCAGTATAAGGACATTGCCTTCCAGTTCACCTCAGTATCAAGTACAGGTAACTGAGTCTAGTGGAAGAAGAATGTGCAATTCCCCCTTGCCCTCTACTTGTGAATGTTTGTTACTATAAAGGAATCGCTTCAAGTGCTTCAGCAATGAAACCCTTTTAAAATACGGATTCTCACATGCCATCCTATTATGAAATATTAGTATATATCGTGTTACTTTAGTCAAGAAATGACGCTAGCCTTCTTGATTTCCCCTTGTTGCCAACTCTTTCCTTCCCAGTGGGTCCTCAAGGCACCCTACTAGAACTAAGAGTTCCCCAGGCCACAGGTCTAAATTCCAAAAATTATCCTTGTATGCCAGCTAGATTGATATGTTATTTTCTTACTTCTTCTATCCCCTCAGCATTCTAAAGTTTACTTCAGTAATCGTGAAATACGTGGAAAGTCTCCTAACACTTATGATTTGATCCATCTCTCTTTATTAGTTCCAGTCGAAGTAGGCATCCATACACTTATATGTTGGGTAGGACTCTCTCTTTTGCTCTGCTTTGCTAACTCTTTGGCCTGGCTGTTCCAGGAATTTGGGGAAGATGTCAGGGGAAAAAAGAGCCTAGGTTTTTTTTGAGCATAAATTTCATTTTTTTAATATTCTGAACTATTCACAGAGATCCAGTTCCAATATTTTTCTTCCTCTTTTTTCTATCATTTCTTATCTAAACTTCATGTAGAAGGAAATATATTCCACCATTTATAGTGCTCAACACATTTTTTTCACAGAAACATTGTATTACATGACCATTTTTTCAGTGCTGTCAGTAAAACTCTGTTTTAGGAATAGTATCACTTACGTAGATTTTTTTGGGTTGTGATATAATTTAGCCACTATGTATATCATTTATATCCTCACTTTTTAAGGAAAATGTTTCAAATTTTCTATTTCAACCAACAAGGTAATATAGCCTGATGAGTTTGTGGTTTTGTGTGTACGTATGTTTGTGTTATTCTTAATGTATTTTACAGTTAGCGCTTAAGTTAACATTTGAGTGTAATAGAATAATAGCCTTGTATGTGATCAAAGACTTTCATTTGTTTACTGTATTAATGAAGACTTTCCAAATGCTCTGTCTTTTTTGTGTACATAAAAAATAATGAAAATGCAGGTACAAATGCCTGGGAGTATATACTAAATTCATATATATCTTGGAACATTTTAGTTAGATCATTGCCATTTTCTAGCAACTCATTGAATGTAATGGTTTTGTGCTTTTAACATCAACATTTAGAAATATATTTTAATGAATATATTTTTGCTTTTAGATCATTTGGGGAATATTTTTCATCTTGGTTGCATTGCTGTTTGTAATTTCTCTCTTCTTGTCAAAGTAAGTAGAGTAGACATATTTTCTAAAGCACTTATACAAATCCTGTGATAATATACATTTTTGGTGCTGAATTCCAGTAGTGTGGCCTATTCATTTAAGTAGCTATTTTACTTGAAATGTTCTACAGCATTAACTCAAAGAATGGTTAAAAAGTTCAGTAATAAACAGTATTTCTTTGTCAATTGAACATCATCTACTAAATATTTTAAATAATTTGTTATTAATGGTTTTCTTCAACTCAAAGGAATTTGTATGCTTAATTTATAATGACATTTTTGCTAAATTTGCTGAAAATATGATAATATAAATTTCACTCTTTATAATTTTTTTGTTTCAGTTTAGATAAAGCTCTTCATTCAGCTGGGATAGATTCTGGTTTCATAATCTTTGGAGCTAACCTGAGTAATCCACTGAATATGCTTTTGCCTTTACTACAAACAGTAAGTAAAATACAGATCATTTTATATTCTTGCAAATATTCTGACATTCTGTTCCACATAAAATTATTATGCTGCAAAACTGTTACTACTTTGATATGTGCTTGTGCCCTTGCTAATTTGACATTTTATTTGCATATAATTCCTAAATTGACATGTTGCTTGAAGATTATTATATTGATATATTGCTGGACTTTTATGTTATACATAATTTGATTCAAGACACATTATATAACATAAGGTGAACTCATCCAATTTTTGTTTTAAATTTTTAATGAAGTCTTTGCTATCTGAATACAATCTTTAATGTAATTTATTTTAGGGTTTTTTTTTAGGATGATAGTGCTAAATAATTTGGTAATAGTTTGGTACTGGTTTTTTTTTGGAGGATTTTTTTATATCATCACAGTAATCTAATCTAAATCAGAGTTGATATTTTAAACATTTGTCAAATATGAGCAATTAAGTATTTAGCTACTTTTATAGAACCTTTAGTTTGTATGTTAAATTGAATTTTATCTTTTTTTTTCAGGTTTTCCCTCTTGATTATATTCTTATAACAATCATTATTATGTACTTTATTTTTACTTCAATGGCAGGAATTCGAAATATTGGTATATGGTTCTTTTGGATTAGAGTAAGTATATATTGCACTATTATTTTGATTTTTTCCTTATCATTTTGTACATAATCTCCATTATTGTAAATTATCTTCGATTTAGTATATAGAAGCTGTATCTTTATATCAAAAGTGAGAAAAATATTATCTTTTCCACTTCATATTATTACTAACAAAAAGGTGCTGTTTTTCTGATGTGTCAGTGCTTATTTCTATAAACTTTCCTCTTAGTGCTGCTTTTACTATATCCTAAAGGTTTTGTATGCTGTATTTTCATTTTCATTTGTCCAACTAGGACTTCCAGAACTTTGTTGAATTACAGTGGTAGTGGTGAAAATGGGCATCCTTGTCTTGTTCCAGATCTTAGAGGAAAGGCATTCATTCAGTTTTTCCTATTCAGTATGATACAGGTTGCAGGTCTGTCATATATAGATTTCATCATGTTGAAGTATGTTCCTTCTGTACAGTTTTGTTAGAGTTTTTATCATGAAAAGATGCTGAATTTTATTGAGTGCTTTTTCAGCATCAATTAAAATGATCATATGTTTTTTGCCCTTAATTCTGCTGAAGTGATACATTGCATATATTGATTGGTTTATGTTGAACCATCCTTGCATCCCTGGGATGAATCCCACTTGTGCATGATGTATGACATTTTAATTTTATTTTTAAAATTTTAAAATTTTATTTTAAAGATGTGGGTTACAATTCAGGATTAGGTATACAAGTGGTCATTGTACAGGTAAAGTTTGGGCTTCCCTTTGGTCCCCACTTTGCCTGGTTTGAGATCAGGTAGATGTATGACATTTTTAATGTGCTGGTGAGTTTGGTTTGCTAGTATTTTGTTGTTTTTTTGCATCCATGTTTATCAAAGATATTGGCCTGTAGTTTTCTTTTTTTGTTGTATCTTTGTCTTGTTTTAGTGTCAGGGTAATACTGGCCTTGAAGAATAAGTTTGGACATATTCCCTGCTCTGTCATTTTTTGGAAAAGTTTGAATAACATAGGTATTAGTTCCTTTAAAAATCTTTGACAGAATTCAGCAGTAAAGCTACCAGGTCCTGGGCTTTTCTTTGATGGGAGATTTTTTATTACAGTTTCTGTCTTGTTGCTTGTTATTAGTCTACACAGGTATTTCTGCAGTATCGGTTGTAATGTTTACTTTTTCACTTCTGATTTTATTTATTTAGGTCTCTCTTTTTTGTAGTCTGGCTAAAGGTTTGTTGATTTTACTTTTTTTCAAAAAAACAACTTTTTGTTTTATTATCTTTTGTATTTTTGTTTCAATTTTGTTTATTTCTTCCGTGATTCTTTTTCTTATTTCTGTTACTAATTTTGGGTTTGGTTTTTCTCTTTTTTAATTCTTTAGGATGCATCATCGGGTTGTTTATTTGAAGTTTTTCTATTTTTCTGATGTAGGTGCTTATTTCTATAAACTTTCCTCCTAGTGCTGATTTTACTATATCCCATAGGTTTCTGTATGTTCTGTTTTCATTTTCATTTGTTTCAAAAAATTTTTAAATTTTCTTCTTAATTTCTTCATTGACCCACTGGGTATTCATAAGCATATTGTTAATTTCTATGTATTTGTATGGTTTTCAAAGTTCCTATTGTTATTGATTTCTAGTTTTATTCCATTCCATTGTGGTTAAAAAAGAGATTTGATATGTTGTTTTTTTTTTTTTAATTTTTAGAGACTTACAGAGAATGATACAAGTATTGAGGAGAAGAATATGTGTTCTGTAGCCATTGGATGAAATGTTCTGTAAATATCTGTTAGGTCCATTTGGACACAGAAAAATAAAAGAACAAAACATGCCTATAAGATCTAGAAAACAGCCTGAAAAGGGCAAATCTAAGAGTTACTGGTCTTAGAGAGACTGAGTTTAAAAAGCTTATTCAAAGAAATAATAGCAGAAAACTTTCTGATGATTCTTTGTTGATTTTCTGTCTGAATGATCTGTCCAGTGCTGAAAGGGGACAGATTAAGTCTGATGATTCTTTGTTGATTTTCTGTCTGAATGATCTGTCCAGTGCTGAAAGGGGACCTTGAGGTCTTTAGCTATTGTTGTATTGGAGTCTGCCTCTCTCTTTTTTTTTATTTTTTTATTTTTTGAGTTGGGGTCTCACTCTGTCGCCCAGACTGGAGTGCAATGGCTGCTCCCGGCCACCGCAGCCTCGACCTGCTGGGCTCCGGCGATCCTTCCACTTCAGCCTTCCAAGTAGCTGGAACTACAGGCGCGCCCTACCACGCCCGGCTAATTTTGTGATTTATTGTAGAGATGAGGTCTCACCAAGTTGCCCAGGCGGGTCTCGAACCCGTGGGGTCAGGCAATCCATTCACCTCAGGCTCCCAAGGTGCAAGACTACAGGCTGAGCCACTGAGCCCGGCTAGTCTGCCTCTTTCTTTACCCCTTATACTTCTGCTTCAGTGCTGGGTGCATACATATTTACAATTGTTATATTCTCTTGCTTAATTGACCACTTTCTCATGACCTTTGTCTCTTTGAATAGGTTTTGTCTTGAAACTTAATTCATCTGCTATAAAGTTTGGTTTCCATTTGCATGGAATTTTTTTTTTCCATCCCTTCATTTTCAGTCTGTGTGTCTTTACAGGCAAAATGAGTTTCTTGTAGGCACCATATAACTAATTCTTGCTGGGTTTTTTTTTTTTTTGGTGTTTTTTTTAAAACCATTCAGCCACTCTGTTTTTTGTTGGAAGAGTATAGCCCATTTGTATTCAGTGTTTTTATTGATAGGTGAGAACTTACTGCCATTTTGTTATTTGTTTTCTGGTTGCTTCATGGTCCTCCCTTCCTTTCTGTCTTCCTTTGTGTGAAAGTGATTTTCTTTGGTAGTATGTTTTAATTTCTTACTTTTTATTTTTTGTGTGCCTATTGAGGGTTTTTTGATTTGAGGTTACCATGAGATTTGTAAATAACATAACCAATTATTTTTAACTGATGACAACTTAACTCTGACTACAAAAACAGCAACAAACAAGCAAAGAGAAAAGTAAAAGAAACTGTACACTTTGACTCCATATTCTCTCTGCTTTTTGACCTTTTGTTGCTTCTATTTATGTCTTTATTATCTTCCTTTCAAAGTTGATACAGTTATTATTTTTGATAGGTTTGTCTTTTAGTCTTCCTGCTCAAGACATGAGTGGTTTACATACTACAATTACAGTGTTAGAGTATTCTGTGGATGTCTATGTACTTACTGTTACCAGAGAGTTCTTCACTTTCAGATGATTTCTTATTGTTCATTTACTTCCTTTATTTTCAGACTGAAGGACTCCCTTTAGCATTTCTTATAAGACAGGTCTGGAGTTGACCAAATCACTCAGCTTTTGCTAGTCTTGAAAAATCTATTTCTCCTTCATGTTTGAAGGATATTTTTGCTAGTTATAATATTCTAGGATGAAAGTTTGTTTTTGTTTTTGCTTTTTTCTTCAGCACTTTGAAGACATTATGCCACTCATTCCTGGCCTTTCAAGTTTCCATTGAGAAGTCTTCTGCCACACATGTTGGAACTCCTTTATATATGTTTTCTTTTTTCTTACTTTTAGGAGCCTTTCTTTATCCATGACCTTTGGATGTCTGATTATTGAATGTTTTTAGGTAGTCTTATTTGGGTTAAATCTGCCTGGTGTTCTATGACCTTCTTGTACCTGAATATTGATACCTTCCTGTAGATTTGGAAAGTTCTCTGCTATTATTTCTTTGAATAAACTTTTCTAACTCAGTCTCTCTAAGACCAGTAACTCTTAGATTTGCCCTTTTCAGGCTGTTTTCTAGATTTTATAGGCATGTTTTGTTCTTTTATTTTTCTGTGTATCTTCATAAAACCTATCTTCAAACTCACTTACTCATTCTTCTGCTTGATCAGTTCTGCTGTTGAGAGATTGATGCACTTTTCATTTAAATTTTCTGCTTGATTTTTTTTTCAATTTCAATATCTTTGTTAAGTTTCTCTGGTAGGATTCAAAATTCCTTCTCTGTGTTGTCTTGAAGTTTGTTGAACTTCCTCAGAACAGCTTTCTGAATTCTCTTGTCAGAAAGGTCACATATTCTGTCACCCTGGGATTGGTCCCAGGTGCCTAATTTACCTTGTTTGGTGAGGTCATATTTTCTTGGAGGGTCTTCATACTTGTACATATTCATAGCTATCTGGATACTGAAGAGTTAGATTTATTCCAGTCCTTGTAGCATGGGCCTGCATGTACTTGCTCTTCTTGAGATGGCTTTCTGAGTATTTCAAGGGAATTGAGTTTTGTGACCTAAGCCTGGGGTCATCGCAGCCACATCAGCACTATGGGCCCAAGCCCAGTGTCTCTGCAACTCCTGCAGAGTCCCAGAGGTTCCACCATGATGGGCTTGGATAAGATCCAGGATAATTCTCTGGATTACCAGGCAGAGTCTCATTCAGAAGGTATATATCTCCCACTGAGCTGCACTTCCTGGAGTTGGTGAGGGTGATGCAGACATGCCCTTGGCCTCCCAGCTTGGGTAAGGGCTGCATCCTTGCAGCCTTTCAGATTTACTGTGGGTCCCAGGCTACTCTGGTCAGGCATTGGTGGAGCTGGCCAGTACTGAAGTTCCTGCCACTGGGGTGGAGGATGCCCCTCAGATCCGGCTGGTCTAAATGCTTTCTCTGTGGGCACCTGCCCTGTGTTTTGTCTGCTGTCACAGGGTAGTGCTAAGTTCCTATGCAAATTTTCATAGTCCCTTTGCTGTCCCTCACCCAGGCACACAGATTCTTCCTTGGTGAGAGCTGTGAAGGACAGGAAGGAGGGTGGAGGTAGTACATGGCTGTCTTCCAACCTTCTTTGGTGCCTCTGCCCTTGGTATGGTGTTAAAACCAGGCACTATGATTGCTCAGCTGATTCTGGGCTCTTAGGAAGGTGCTTTCTTGTGTGAACAGTTGGTGTCCTGTTGGGAAGGGGCCATCTGGCTCCGCGTGGTGTTTGCTGTTTTATCACATGGCCACTGCTAACTGTGAGGAACCCTGAGAAATGTAAGTTTTTAGTGTTGTTATTGTCATCCCCTCTAGAACTGAAGTCTGGAATTATAGTCTATACTGTAATATAATCTAGCGGTAAAACAGGGAGGTGAGACCTAAGTTGCTAAAATAAAAGTATGCTCTGTTATTGAAATGAAGCATGTTACCTGGTTCTTATAATTCCATTACCATGTGTTTTAATTTCCCTTTAGTATAGATACTCGTGAAAATATCATTAGTCAGATTATCATAAATTGTCATAAACTAAATTTTATGACAGAGTATAATATGAGACTGCTATGAGTATTTCATGGAAATGGATATTTATGAGCATGACATACCTATTCTTGTGCAGTCTTATATAAATATTATATAAAAGCACTTATATATTATTAGTACTTATAACTCAAACTCATACTTCTCATCTTTAGATAGAACTAAAGGAGTTCACAGTTAGTTCTTGCTGTACCACAGGAAGTTTAGAAGATTTGTCTGGAAACAGACCATGTGAATACCAGTATGTTTTCTAGGTTCTGGGTTGTTCATGGATCATTTTTAGGATTCTTTGGATATAGATGTTTTGCCAATATTTTAAATATACATAAAGCTAAATCTGAAAGCTGTATGGGGAAGGAATGATCTTTAGCAATCTTATATGTGGAATAACTAAGAATTCTTAGTATTTATTTTGGAAAAAAGAAATGTGATTGAATTCTATAAATCACTTCCTGGAATGCAAAAGCAGGACCTAATGCCTTGCAAATAAACCCTGTTGCCGAAATGTTGTCATGTCCTTCTTTCCAGCTGTATAAAATCAGGAGGGGGAGGACCCGGCCCCAAGCCCTGTTGTTCCTCTGCATGATCCTCCTGCTCATCGTCCTCCACTCCAGCTACATGATCTATAGCCTCGCGCCGCAGTACGTCATGTACGGAAGCCAGAACTACGTAGTAGAGGTGTGTATGGTGTTCAAAACTTGGTTGTTTTGATACTTTAAAGATAGTCATATTGAAAAGATAATTTTAATTGTGATGGCTGGCATAAGATATTAGCTCATCAGATTAAATTTAATACTGCTAAAACTAGTTTTTCAATCTTTTTTTGAGCAATTTGTATTTGTTTTATACTGCTGTTTTTTTTTGTAAATAACACACAGAATTTCATAATAATAGTTCCTTAAACAGATCCCTGGTGCTAAGCTGTTGGGCTTTTTCTTACGACTTTAATAAAACTCATAATACTTCCTTTAAAATAATGTTTTAAGTACTTTTAATAATATGACTCCAAAAAAAAGTTTTGGTGAGCACAGTATGTCTGTTCGTTGGTACTATGAATCCCACAGCAGAGGCTTTATAAATGTTTTATTTATGGATAACTGGGCTGCCTTTTAATATGATGAGTGTCCTCATATCTGTTGTACTGATTTCTTGTAGATCTCGCAAAGCCAAATGTGGTTTTTAGTTTTAATAGGACAGTGTGTTTGGATTTTCTGAATATTTAAAATATTTTGGCCATATCTGATTCAACATTTGTTTAGTTCAGTTTTTTTTTGTTTTGCTTTGTTTTTTTCTAAAATACCTCTTGCTCTACTTCTTAGCAGTTAAAATACTATGTATGTTCTAGGGCCTAGTTCAAGCATTGCTTTAGTGGAGTCTTCCATTATTAATCCAGTCTTTCCAGCTCACTCTCTTTTTATCCTGTACCTTCTTAATTCTTTTTTTGCTCTGGCAAGTGATTAGAAACAAGACTAACAAACATAGCAAACCCTCAGTCAGTGCCATCCATATCATTGCTAAATGTTAAAAAGTTGTTTCGTTGAAAAATCTTAAGTGACGATGTCAGTGATTCAGATCAAGCCCAGATCATGGTGGACATGGTGGAGGTACATTTAACCTGGATTTGGGAAGCACCATGCTGAGAGATGATCTGAACAGTATTTCTCACTTCTGTCTTTGAATTTTCTTCCTGCCTCCTCCCCTACACCTGGCTCACTAGGTCAGGCCCATTAGACTTTCTTCTATGAATGAATGAAGGAAAGGAAGTTATTTATTTATTTAAATCAGATTCTCACTCTGTCGCCCAGGCTGGAACTATAGGCGTGTGCCACCACCTCAACTTTCAAAATAGCTGGAACTACAGGCGTGTTGCCACCGCATCCAGCTAATTTTTTGATTTATTGTAGACACAAGGTCTCACCACGTTGCCCAGGCTAGTCTCGAACTCCTGGCTCAGGCAGTCCTCTTGCCTCTGCCTCCCAAAGTTGCTGGGATTACAGGTGTGAGCCACCACACACGGCTAGGAAGGGAGATTATGCTTTTGTGTGGACAAAATATGTTCTTTGCTTGTTCCACAGTCTAAAAATAAGTACTGTGGTTTGTTTGTGGTTTTTTTTTTTTGGATGCCATTTAGACTAGAAATGGGATTTCTTTGTTCTGGGAAAAAGCCCTTATTGGATTGTTTGGACCTAAAGGATTGTTACAAAAAGGCTCTGATGTTAAATTTGCCGTAATTCTTTTTCTCCTAATTGCAATTTTGCATAAAATTTGCCTTTTAGATAGTTGGTATTTGTAGTTAATAGAAAACACAGTATATAATTCATAAGGTGGTTACTTTTTAAATCTAATATATTTGTTAAGGTTTTTTTACATTTATATATATTTTTTCATCTTTCAGAGTAATATGACTTCTGATTACCACAAAGATAATTCAACCCTTTCTGTGCCAAAGAGATGTGATGCAGATGCTCCTCAAGGTGAGGCCATTTCTGGCAACTTCTTGGAATGTGTAATTCTATAAGAACAAGACTGCCCTGTATTTTGCTGTGTTAATCATTTGATACATTTGTTTTATCATGTGGCAACAAGGAAACCTATAGCAAGTAGAAGTTGGTAAGTCTCTTCAATAGAATTTCTTGGTGACGGAATGATTTCCATTAGGGAAGGAACCATTGTATATTAGTTATTTAGGAAGTAACAAAAGGTAGTTATTATTTATCACTTTTCTTAGTATGATGAGAAGCCACTCTTAAATTTTTTTTTTCATTAAAAAACTTTAGGCCAGGCTCGGTGGTTCAGCCTGTAATCCCAGCGCTTTGGGAGGCCGAGGTGAGTGGATTGCCTGAGCCCACAGGTTCGAGACCCGCCCAGCCAACTTGGCGAGACCTCATCTCTACAATAAATAAAAAAAAAATCAGCCAGGCATGGTAGCGCATGCCTGTAATTCCGGCTACTCGGAAGGCTGAGGCAGGAGGATCACAGGAGCCCAGCGGGTCGAGGCTGCGGTGGCCAGGAGCGTGCCACTGCACTCCAGTCTGGGCAATGGAGTGAGACTCCAACTCAAAAAAAAAAAAAAAACTTTAAAGAGTTTGGTGGAATTTGCAATTTTTATTATCGATTCTAAAAGTATCTATGCCCTAGAACAACTTTTAATTCATCCAAGTCTAGTCACTTTAGTTAATAATAATAGTACTAATTATAATAGCAGTCAACTTTAAAGAACATACAGTATGTTCCAGACACCGTGTTAGGTAATTTACTGTGTGTTCTGACAAAAACTTTGTGATTCTGTTCTCTCAGCCTCTGTATTTTTTGAATCATGTTTTTACCTATTTTCTGTGAACCAGGATGATTTTTTTCTTCTGATATTACCTTTTTCAGTTTTGATTGAGGGTTTCCAATTCATCCTTTCAAAATTTGCCAAAAATTATGCTTGCCTTCAAAATGCTTTTACAGTGTGGTAAACTTAATGCATCAAATGTAGTGTATTTCTTCATAATCATTATTGGGTACCATTATGAAAAATATAAATTCTGGGGTTTTTTGTTTGTTTTTAAAGAAGGGTCAGTTATATAATGTGATAGAGTAATGGGAGCAAGTGTAGGGTACAGGGATGGCCCAGAGGAAGAAGTAGAAGTCGTTTAATTAACTTTGGAAGAATCATTGTGGAGTGGTAGTCAGAAAGAAAGTTTTCAGAAAAAAAGGCACCAGAGCTATAGTTTAAGGTTAAAGAGGAATTTATCTGGTGTGTGCATCAAGGGAAGACTCTTTTAGGCAGAGAAACAAAGTGCACAAACCAGATTATCTTAAATTGCACAAGTATGTATTCAAGAGAACTTAAAACACTGTTATTGTTTTGATTTTTAAATTATGGGGAGGCTTTGGAGGGGAACAAGTGATTGCAGAGTCAGATCATAAAGGTCTTGGCAGGCGACTAAAGAGCCAGTGAAGAGTTAAAAAAAAAAGTAGAAATTATGTTCTAATCTATTTAGGGTAAGTTAATTATAATAGTCACATAAAAAATGAGTTTGAGAGATTGAGACCAGAGCATGGAATTGCTTTGTGGAAAGAGCTAAGTAATCCAAGACAGATAGTGAGAGCCTGAACTCAACAGTGGTCATGAAGGTATGAAGCTATGAAAGAAATGTAGGGAGTACATTGAAAGAAGTTCTGATTCCTCAGATGTAGAGCAGTGGTGAGGGAAACAGAAGATTCTAGAATGACCCTCTAGTAATTTGAATACTTTGATACATTTTGTATTACCAGCTGAGATAGAAATAATACTAAGACTATAAGAAATGATTAGTTGACTCTAGATATCCCAGGAATGTTCAAGTGGAGAGCTCATAGGCAGTTGGATATACAGTTGGCCCTCCAAATCCGTGAGTTTGCATCCATGGATTCAGCCGGCTTAGTATCAAAAATATTTTGGGGGAAAAAATACAATAAGAACACAAAGGAGTGTAAACTAGTGCAACCTCTTTGGAAAGCAGTGTGGCGATTCCTAAAAGCTCTAAACACCAACCTCCCGTATGACCCCGCAATCCCCCTACTGGGAATGTACCCTGAAGAACTCAAATCACTCTATAAAAAAGATACCTGCACACGTATGTTTATTGCAGCATTGTTCACAATAGCAAGAACCTGGAAGCAACCTTGCTGTACATCAAAAGAGGACTGGATTAAAAAAATGTGGTACATATATACAATGGAATACTACGCAGCCATAAGAAAGAAAGAAATCATGAATTTCACAGCAACCTGGATGGAACTAGAGTCCATAATACTGAGTGACCTCTCACAGCAATAAAAAACTAAGTATCACATGTTCTCACTCATATAGTAGACCTTGATCATCCAGTGTACTACAAGAAAATGACTGACAATGGTGGGAAACTATGGGGGCGGGAGGAGGGCAATGGGATTAATGGTGATAAGTATCTGTCTGGGGATGGGGAGACACCTCTTACCATCAAGGGTGCCTGAACGAAGCGTTTTTGTATGCCTAACCCCTAACTGTACCCCATAATACCATAATAAAAAAAATTAAAAAAAAAATGTTACATATGTGAGTGTGTTTGTGTTTGCATGTAGTTAGTTAGTTGGTTAGTTCCTAGATAGTCTTCAAAAATGGCTGCCATCGATTTCTCTCTTTTTTTGCATTCTCATGGAATCAGCTCTTTCAAGTGCTGGAGACTTTTCCTCTCCCTTTGACTCTGGGCTTGTGCCTTCCATTGACCAGGGAATGCAATAGAAGTGACATTTTAAGTCTTCTGACTCTAGGCCTTACAAAGTATGAAAACTTCTGATTTCTCCCTCTGCAAAGTCAGCTGTCATGTAAGAAGGACAACTACCCTAAGATCACTATTTAGAGAGGAAATGCATGCTAGCCACATGAAGTGGCTGTCTGGAAGAACTCTGAGGCTTCAGACATGCAAACAAAGTTTTCTCAAAACTTCTAGCCCAGACCATGTGACAGTTGAATTCAGCTGAGTGAGAGACTTTATCCAATTCAACAAAATATACATAAATATTTATACCAATAAAAATATTAATTGTGTCCAAACCGACAGCTATTTCTACTAATGCTCAAATATACACCTCTATCAGACTTGCCCTCCCATGATTGGAAAAATAAATAATGGATAAAATATTTAAGAAACAACAACAAGCCGGGCTTGGTGGCTCAGCCTGTAATCCCGCGCCTTGGGAGGCTGAGGTGAGTGGATTGCCTGAGCCTGCGGGTTCGAGACCTACCTGGGCAGGTGAAACCTCATCTCTACAATAAATCAAAAAAATTAGCTGGGCGTGGTAGCGCGCACCTGTAATTCCAGCTACTCGGAAGGCTGAGGCGGAAGGATCGCTGGGGCCCAGCAGGTCGAGGCTGCGGTGGCCGGGAGTGGCCACTGCACTCCAGTCTAGATGACAGAGTGAGACTCCAACTCAAAAAAAAAAAAAAAAGAATTAAAGGAAGGCATATGCCAATTTCTCATTAGAGAGAGGATATCATTAGGAAATAGAAATTATTTTTTACATAACTAAATGATTATTCTGGAGTTAAAAAGTAAAATAACCAAAATGGAGCTCAACAGGTTTGAGTTGATAGAAAAAAATAATCAGCAAACTTGAAGACAGATCAACAGAGACTATGGAATCTAGAAACAGAGAGAAAAAAGAATTAAGAAAAATGAAGAGAGCTGCAAAGAAATATGGGACACCAGTAAGTACAGCAACCATGTGTAATGGGAGTACCAGAAGGAACAGAAATAAATATTAAAAGAAATACTAGCCCCAGACCTCCCAAATTTGATGGCAAACAATGCACACATACAAGAAGCTCTCGGAAATTTGAGTAGGATAAACACAAAGATCTACATCCGGGCAAAATACTAAAAGTCATAGATAAAGACAGAATCTCAAAAGGAAAATGAGAAAGAAAACTGCATCACATATAAGGGAACCCCAACAAGATTAACAGCCGGGCTCGGTGGCTCAGCTTGTAATCTTGCGCTTTGGGAGGCTGAGGTGAGTGGATAGCCTGAGCCCGTGGGTTCGAGACCCGCCTGGGCAAGTTGGCAAGACCTCATCTCTACAATAAATAAAAAAATCAGCCAGGCGTGGTAGCACATGCCTGTAATTCCGGCTACTCGGAAGGCTGAGGTGGAAGGATCGCTGGAGCCCAGCAGGTCGAGGCTGCAGTGGCCAGGAGTGGCCACTGCACTCTAGTCTGGGTGACAGAGTGAGACTCCAACTCAAAAAAAAAGATTAACAGCTGACTTCTCACTGGCAACAATGGTGGTCAAAGGCAGTGGGTACCAAATTCACAGGGCTGAAAATGTTGAAATGTCAACCAAGAATCTTACATCCAGCAATTAGTTTTCAAAATGAAAGTAAAATAAACCCCAGGTTTAAAAAATTAAAGTTTGTTGCTAGCAAACCCTGCCTTATAAGAACATTATGGGTAGAACATTATTCACCCATAAAAGAAATAAAGCACTGATACATGCTGTCCAGTGGATGAAACTTGAAAACAAGATACTGAGTGAAAGATGCTTAGCACAAAGGACAACACATGCTGTATGACTCCACTTATGAAATATCAGAATATAAAATCTATAAAGGCAAAAAGCAGGTCAGTGGTTGCCTAGGGCTGGACGGGGAGGATGGGTAAGGAGCCACTGCTAGCAACACTGGGGTGTCTTCATGGGGTACTGAGAAGTCCCAAAAAGGGTTGTGATGATGGCTGCACAGTTTTGTATAGATGCTAAAAACCATTACATTATATAGCTTTTTTGTTTTTTGTTTTTTTAGAGAAAGGGTCTCACTTGTTACCCTTGCTGGCATGCAGTGGCACAATACTAGCTTGCTGCAGCCTCAAACTCCTGGGCTCACAGATATTCCAATTCAGTCTCCTGGGTATCTGGAACTACACACATGCTACCACACTCGGCTAAATTTTTTATAGAGATGGGATCTTGCTATGTTGCCCAGACTGGTCTCAAACTCCTGACCTTAAGCAATCCTCCCACCTCAGCCTCCCAAAGTGCTGGGATTACAGGCATGAGCCACTGTGCCCAGCCTGAATTATACAGCTTAAAGGGATATATGGTATCTGAATTATATCTAATTACAGTTATTTTTAAATCATTTTTTTCTTTTATTTTGGGAAAAATTATTTATTTATTTAATTTTTTTTTTTTTTGAGTTGGGGTCTCACTCTGTCGCCCAGACTGGAGTGCAGTGGCCGCTCCCGGCCACTGCAGCCTCAACCTGCTGGACTCCAGCGATCCTTCTGCCTCAGCCTTCCAAGTAGCTGGAACTACAGGCACACGCTACCACGCCCGGCTAATTTTTTGTTTTATTGTAGAGATGAGGTCTCACCAAGTTCCCCAGGCGGGTCTCGAACCTGCGGGCTCTGGCAATTCACTCACCTCAGCCTCCCAAGGCGCGGGATTACAGGCTGAGCCACCAAGCCTGGCTGGGAAAAATTATTTTTACAATTAATTTATGTATTTTAGATTCAGGGGATACAAGTACATGTTTGTTACATGGACATCTTGTGTACTGGAAAACTCTTTTTTCTTTTTTTTCGAGTTGGATTCTCACTTCATAGCCCAGTCTGGATTGCAGTGGCACGCTCACGGCCACCCCAGTGTCGACCTGCTGGGCTCAAGTGATCCTTCCGCCTCAGCCTTCCAAGTAGCCAGAACTACAGGCGCACACTACCACATTCAGCTAATTTTTTGATTTATTGTAGAGATGAGGTCTCACCAAGTTGCCCAACTGTTCTCAAACCCATGGGCTCAGGCAATCCCCTCACCTCAGCCTCGCAAAATGCTGGGACTACAGGCTTGAGCCACCATGCCTGGCCTGGAAAATTAATTTAGAGACTAGGACTTTGTAGTCTTTGGTTAAATTCAGGATTAGGTATACAAGTGGTTATCGTACAGGTCAAGTTTGGGCCTCCCTTTGGTCCCCACTTCACCTGTATTGAGATCAGGTACCCTTATTGATGTCATGTGCTCCCCAAAGTTATTTTTTTTTAATACTAAGGACAGTTCTTCAGGCTGAAGCAAGTGATGTCAGATAGTAATTTGAATCCACATACAAAGAACAGTGATGATAAAGATAACTATGAAGGTAATTACAAAAATATAGCATAATGCATATATTTCTTCCCTTTGCTTAATCAACTTGAGGAGCAACTGCATACAACAGTATGTATCGTGGGACTAATCTGTGACAGTAACAATATAAAGGAGCAAAACTGTACTGGAGTAAAAAAACACCTGATAGAATAAACAAAGGGATCTAGAAATGGTAGATAAGAAGATTAATATAATAAAACTATATATAAATGCCTCCCTTTATTCACTCAGCTTTCCTATATGACATAAATCATATAAAGTAATAATTATGATAATGTATGGTTGAGTTTCTAATGTAATAAATGTGTTATGTGTATACATTAAATAATAGCACCTAAAATGGGTTAGGACTAATAGAGTTAGATAGGTGATAGAGTTTCCACATTTTATTGTAATTAAGTTAGTCCACATCTGAATTCTGATGAGTTAAGACATGTACTGTAAGTCTTAGAGCAAGCACTAAGAAGTGAGCTCAAGACCAGTCTGGGCAACATAATGAGAACCCCATAGCTCCATTTAAAAAAAATTAGTCAAGTGTGGTGGTTCTTGCCTGTAGTTCTGGCTACTCGGGAGACTGAATGGGGGTGGATCATCTGAGCAAAGGAGTTCAATGCTGCAGTGAGTTATGATCATGCCACTGCACTCCAGCCGAGGTGACAGAACAAGACCCTGTCTCTTAAAAAAAAAAAAAAAAAAAGAAGCCGGGCTCGGTGGCTCGGCCTGTAATCCCGCGCTTTGGGAGGCTGAGGTGAGTGGATTGCCTGAGCCCGCGGGTTCAAGACCTGCCTGGGCAACCTGACGAGACCTCATCTCTACAATAAATTAAAAAAAAAAATCAGCCGGACATGGTAGCGCATGCCTGTAATTCCGGCTACTCGGAAGGCTGAGGTGGAAGGATCACTGGAGTCCAGTGGGTCGAGGCTGCGGTGGCCGGGAGCGGCCACTGCACTCCAGTCTGGGCAACAGAGTGAGACTCCAACTCAAAAAAAAAAAAAAAAAGGACTAAGAAAAAGTAAGTAATGAAAATGTTACACTAGAAAATATTCACTTAATGCAAAAGAAAACAGGAAAGGAGGAATACAAAATAAAAAAGACATGAGACATACGCAGATTAAAAAAGAAGATAGCAGACCGGGCATGGTGGCTCATGCCTGTAATCCTAGCACTTTGGGAGCCCAAGGTGGGAGAACTGCTTGAGCTCAGGCGTTCAAGACCATCCTGCAACACAACAAGACCTCGTCTCTAAAAAAACATAAAAATTAAACTTAAAAAAGATCACAGCCGGACTCGGTGGCTCAGCCTGTAATCCCGCGCCTTGGGAGGCTGAGGTGAGTGGACTGCCTAAGCCCGCGGGTTCGAGACCCGCCTGGGCAAGCAAGACCTCATCTCTACAATAAATCAAAAAATTAGCCGGGCGTGGTAGCGCGCGCCTGTAGTTCCATCTACTCGGAAGGCTGAGGTGGAAGGCTCGCCGGAGCCCAGCAGGTCGAGGCTGCGGTAGCCGGGAGCAGCCACTGCACTCCAGCCTGGGCGACAGAGTGAGACTCCAACTCAAAAAAAAAAAAAGATCACAGATGTTAATCCAACCATATTAATAACAACATTAAATGTTAATTGATTAAACAATTCAATCAACTCTGACGTCACAAAGGTTATGGTTTGTTAGATTGGATAAAAACCATATGACCCAACTAACGCTGTCTATAGGTAACACAAACAGGCTGAAAGTAAAAGATTTAAAAAAAATATATATATATATACACACACACACAAACACATACACACACACACACACACCATAACAGCCTGGGCAGCATAACAAGACTGTATTTCGACTTAAAAAAAAAATTAGTCAGGCATGGTGGTGCACACCTGTAGCCCCACTCAGGAGGCTGAGGCAGAAGGATCGCCTGAGCCCTGGAAGTCAAGGCTGCAGTAAGTTGTGATTGTGCCACTGCACTCCAGCCTGGGCAACAGAGTGAGACTCCAACCCCCAAACAAAACAAAACAACAAAAACAAAACTGGTGCTGGGAGAACTGGATATTCACATGCAAAAGAATAAATCTGGACCCTCCCTCACACAATATACAAGAGTTATCTTAGAACTGATCAAAAACTTAAATACGAGCTAAAATCATCAAACTCTTAGAAGAAAACATAGGAGTAAATTTTATGATCTTGGGTCAAGCAAATCTTTACATATGAGGGGGAATACCCCCAAAATAGAATTTATTAAAAATTGTGTATTTATTCTTACATGTTTAAACTTTAGTCACCTTCAAAGTACTCTTTGTTTGATGCAATATACCTATTGAGACGTTTTTCCCACTGCTCAAAACAGATTTTAAACTTGTCAATTTTGATGCCTTCTAGTGCTTCTGCCATATTTTTGGTTTGTTTTGTTTGAGTTGGAGTCTCACTCTGTGACTCAGGCTGGAGTGCACTGACACGCTCATGGCCACTACAGCCCCAACCTGCTGGGCTCAGGCAATCCTTCTGCCTCAACCTTCCAAGTAGCTGGAACCACAGGTGTGTGCCACCACGCCCAGCTAATTTTTTGATTTATTTTAGAAACATGGTTTCACCAAGTTGCCCAGGCTGGTCTGGAGCCCCTGGGCTCAGGCAATCCTCTCACCTCAGCTTCCCAAAGTGCTGGGATTAGGTAACACAAACAGGTTGAAAGTAAAAGAATAATTATATATATATATAAACACACACACACACACACACACATATACACCATTACGTAAAAGCCTGGGCAGCATAACGAGACGATATCTCAACTTAAAAAAAAATATATTAGGCGTGAGCCACCATGTCCAGCCTTCTGCTATTCTTTGTTTTACCTCTTCCACACTGGCATCCTTTGAGGATGTTTTTCATCCAGGGAAACAAAAAAAAGAGTCGCTTGGGGTCAGATCAGGTGAATAGGAAGAGTGGGGCACAGGGGTCATGTCATTTTTGGTTAAAAACTGCTGAACACTCAGTGTGGTGTGGGCAGGTGTGCTCATGAATCATCCATGATGAAATAAGCAAATGCGTTGAAAGAATCTCCAAAAAAAATTCACTGAAGCCAAACGCAGCCTCTCACAACAACACTAGCTGGTACTCCGATGCAGATGGGCTCCTAGAACACTTACCTAGGGAGACGGACCTCCAAAAAACACTTCCACTTTCTGGGGGGATCCCCCTCATATAACACCAAAAGCACAAGTGACAAAGGAAAAAATAAATCAGACTTTATCAAAATAAAAAACTTTTGTCCCACAAATGAAAGGAAAACACAGGCCATAAAATAGAAAACATTTGCAAATAATACACCTGATAAGGGGCATGTAGCCAGACAATATAAGGAACTCCAGAAACTCAGTAATAAAAGGATCATAGTAAATCCATTTAAAAATGGCAAAGGATCTGAGGAAACATTTCTTCTAAGAACATATACAAATTGGGGCAACCTCTTTTAGGTCCCCTCCCGCTGTGAGAGTTTTTCTGTCTTCTTAATAAATCCTACTTTCAGAAAAAAAAACATACAAAAATGGCCAATAAGCACATGGAAAAGTGGCCGATATCAGTAAGCACATGAAAAAGCAGGCAATATAATTCACCATCAAGGAAATTGAGAGGAAAATTCAAACTTCTCTCCTTTGCTCTCACACCTCAGTCAACAGAGAAGACTATTACCAACTTTGGGGGTTTCCCCACACATCACAAGAGCAAGCAATTCTGCAGCTGACACCAGTTGTGTGTCCTCTAATTCAACTGACACCGTCTGCCTGGAGACAGTGTCAGATACCAGGGGCTAAGGGCTCAGTCCCCAGGCCTTCTGATGCTGATCAAGTCCCAATTATGTTACTGTGCTTCTGAGTGACCGGATATAATCGGGGTGATGCCTTAGGTTTGGTTAATTTGCTAGAGCAGCTCACAGAACTCCGGGAAACACTTCGATCAGTTTCTTGTAACAGATATTACAAAGGATACAGATGATGAGACGCCAAAGGCAAGGCACACGGCCCTTCCCTGGTGTGCCACAGGTTCTCTACTGGAAGTTCTCTGAACCCTGTCCTTTGGGTTTTTAATGGAGGCTTCCTTGCATACTAGTGATTGATTAAACAACTGGACACTGGTGACCAACTTAACCTTCAGCCCTTCTCCCCTTCCTGGAGGTGGGGCTGTAAGTCCCCACCCGCTAATCCCGCCTTGGTCTTTCTGGTGATCAGCTCCATCCTGAAGTCACCTAGGGGCTGCCAGCCACCAGCCAGTCGTTAGCATTCAACAAGATATCACTGTGGTCACCCCAAGGATGTTGGGAGTATGCCAAGACCAAACGTGTATTTTATGGTATCACAGAAATGCAAATCAAAACCACAATCAAATGGTACTTTACATCTATTAGGATGTTTATAATAAAAAAAGTCAGACAATAACAACTGTTGGCAAGGATGTGGCGAAATCAGAACTCACATACACTGCTGTGGGAGTTCCAAACTGCACAGCCATTTTGGAAAGCAGTCTGGAAGTCAGGCAGCTCCTTAATAGTTTGGCAGTTACCATGTGACCCAGCATTCCACCCCTAGTACACCCAAGAGAAGTAAGACCACAAATCCACATAGAGACCTGTTCACAGCAGCATTAGACATGACAGCCAAGAATGCAAACAACCCAAATGTCCAGCGGCTGGTGAACAGGTAAACAAGATGGGTCTGTCCACACAATGGACTCTAACTCAGCCATGAAAAGGAATGGAGCACTGACTCCTGCTCGGATGTGGACAGACCCTGAAAACACTACACCAAGTGAAATTAACTAGACACCAGCAGGCATACACATACGACTCCACTTGTGTGAAGTATTCAAATCCAGGAACTCCACGGAGTCAGACAGCGGATGGGTGGGTGCCAGGGCCTGGGGGGTCTGAGTGGGGGTGACTGCCAATGAGCACAGGCTTGTTTTGGGAAGGACAGAGATGCTGTAAAATCAGATTGTACAATGGGTGAAGACCATACAGTACAAAACCTGTGACCATCCTAAAACACTGCACGCTCTAACAGGTGATGAGTGTAGAGTATGAGTTACAGGCCAGTACAGCTGTGAAGAACATTACCAGAAGGGCGGGCAGACAGACGGTCAGGCTAAGGGCCTGTGTGTTTTCTTTCTGGCTGTGGCATTCGAAGCACCTAGAAGGCAGCTGGTCCAGATCGGTCCTGGGGCACTTCTGAGCAGCAAAGGGACCCTCAGATCAGGCATACCCAGGCCAGGGACAACCACTGGGCCAGACACTCCAGGCAGAGTGGCCACGGTCCCGGGAGCTGCACCGCGTCACTCACCAATCCCGGAGCAGATGAGCTGGTCAGGGCCGGCCCGCAGGGCTCTGGGGCACAGGGTGTTGAAGTACAACCCTGAGCCCTCACGGATGGGGCTGAGCATGGGCGGCGGTGTATAGGGGGAGCACTGGAACAGGCCCTTCAGGAGGCGGTCCACTAGGAACACCGGGGCCCGCAGGCAGCTCTGGTGGCAGCCCCCAGGGCCCGGCTCCCCCAGCGCGGAGGATGGCCGGGGGGCTGGCAGCTTAGACGGGAAGCGCTTCTTCCGCTTTCGGTGCTGGCCGCTCTCCTTACTGTCTCTCTCTTCCCCGTCTCTCTCTTGTCCCTGGGAAGAAGGGGGTCACCTGAAGCCACCACTTGGGCTTCAGGATGGCACGCGAAGGGAAAGGGGACTGGCTATGTGTGTCCGGCATAGCCATGGCCAGAGCCCCCAGTGGCTTGACCTGTGGTTCTGAGCCTGCGACAGTCTGGTTTTGGAGCCTTCTCATGACTTTCTGCCCCAGGACAGGCCCTACTCAGAAGACAGGAGCTGTTAAGATGACTGGCAGTTAGAGAGCGGGGGCCAGAGATATAGTGTAATTGTGACAACACAAAAAATTGTTCCACTCAAATGACAACAGCTCCTGTGAGGCCAACAATGGGACAATCTCTGACTTGGGACCTTCAGTTCCATGCACCCCGTCCCCAAGTCCAGCAGGAGCTTCTCCGGTGGGTCCCCCAGCCCAGGTTGCAGAGATGAGCTCCGGGAGACCCATTGCTCTCCTCACCTCCATGAGACCTCCCCTCCTCCCTGCCAGCCATGCTCCTCCTCTCTCAGCCTCCCCTCTAGGAAGTCCTCCACCCCTCTCAGGCTGGATCGGGAGCCACCTCTGCCTCCCCCCAGACCTGCCCACTCTGGGTCATCACTGCCTGGGGATAGGTCTGTCTCCTCCACCGGACTGGAGCCCTGGAAGTCAGTGCTCTGGCTGTTGTGGTCACCCCTGTGTCCCAGCACGACCCTACATAGGCCCGGCATGGCAGGTTGAGTGGATGCTGAGTGACTGAAGAAGCGTGTCCTCCCAGTATTTGTGACGTCAGTGTTTTCTATGGCATTTAGTTTGGGTTTTTCCATCAAGCACCCACCTTGGCTGTGCTCCCTGTGTGCCGGTTCACTGTGGCTGTGGGGATCCCAGAAGGGGCTGCAGCTGTGTGCTCCAAGGGCTTCCTGGCCCCTGGGGGACTCTGCCCATTCCCTTCTAGCCTCAGCACCTGCCTCGAGGGCTTGCCAAACTCTGCACCAAACACCTAAACACAGAGAAGAGACAGCTCTTTGAAAGTAACGGCAGGCAGGGAAAAGAGAGCTGCCCCGGGACAGTGAGAGCAAGCACAGGCGGTGAGGCCACCAAGGCCACCAAAGACCCAGTGGAGAGTTGCCAGGGTCTAAGGCAGCACCTGCCAGGGAGCAGCACTGCTCTGCTCGGGTCATCAGGATGGTGTCTCCATCCTGAGGTTAGTGGCTCTGCTGTCTTCTCCCCAAGGCCCGGCAGACACCCCGTGGCCACGGGAGCTCCTGCTCATGCCCTTCACCTGTGGCTCCTGCTGCCCTCGTGGCGACGGCCACTGGTCGCTATGGAAGCACATGTGGCTGTTGAGCCCACGCTCGGTGTAAAACATCTGGCTGCAGTTCTTACAGACGTAAGTGTTCCGCGGCTCTGTCCAGTCTGCAGGGCCCCCATTGTGCTGGTTACTGTGGGTGGACAAGGCAGGAGGAAGACAGAAGACAGGCTCGTCCCCAGTCACTAGCTGCTCTGTTTTTATTTCTTTTTTGTTTGTAACTCCAATCCACTGACAGCTCTTGATGGCCCTAAGACGGGTCTGTCCCCTCAGCCTGCCAGGACTGAAAGCCTTCAGCCCACCACCCAGAGCCAGCACACAAAGACCAGAGGACACCTGCGGGTGGGGGTGGGGCCTCCTGACTCACCATCCAGCTGGGCTCTCTTCCTTCGTTGGGTGGGGGACCCGGTAGATGTTTCCACCCTGAAGATGAAAGTGCATCGGCACCAACGCATCAGAAGTGAAGAGGCCTGAAGAGCTAACACTACAAGACTCTCAGAAGAAAACTTGGAGTATACCTCCCAAGTACTAGGCCATGGTTTCTTAGCTGTGACAGCACAGCAAAAGACAAAACACACACTGGACGTCCACAGAGTTAAAAACTGCTGTCCTGCGAATGGTACCATAAATAAAATGAAAAGGCAGCTCACAAGATAGGAGAGAATATTTGCAAATCATGTACTTCAGAAGGGGCTTGCAACCCGAATATATAAGAAACTCTCTAAAAAATAGTGATTCAGTTAAAAAATGGGCTCAGGCAATCCTTCCGCCTCAGCCTTCCAAGT
>CAUYQG010111209.1:0-11084 GCA_963574415.1 Tarsius wallacei | reverse complement strand
TTGAAATGAATCATTTTTCTGTTTCGAAAATACACAGACTTTTTAAAAACTCCAAATGATGGCTTTTTCTGTCGCCTCATTCAGGAAATATTAGGAACTGTGATTAAATCTTACAGTTGCGTCACACTCCCAACAGGGCCTCCATAATGTGAGGTCAGGCCCGCTGGGGGTGACTGGTATCTGCTATCCAATGCCGCACAAAAGATGCAAAGAGTTGCACAGAAGTTAGATTGGAAAATATAGTCAGTAAATTAGGGAGAGAGAGAAAGAGATTGAGATTCCCCTTCCTGAGGCAGGGGAGGGAGGCCAAAGCCAAGAAACATGGCCACACCAGAGTTCAGCAAAGCAATGGCGGCTGGCTACTTGTGATTGAGTCCTTTTAATCCGTCCTTTTGATGGGAGAAGTCCATGAAGGTGGTTGGGTGGTGGTCTGCTCCATGTCATCACGAAGGGGCAGGTAAGCACAGGTACTGACGTCAGGTGATGGACAGCAGGCAGACGGCTGGGTTAGTCACATGACTGTTGTCATGGTGGTGGTGTCTGTCTGTGTCATGAAGGTCAGGAAGGGCTTATTGGGCTAACTTGGGTCTTATAGGTGAAGGCAAAGACTTGGAATAGAAAAACTAATTAGTACAAAACAAGTTGGGGAGGGGGTCGTAAAGCCACTAGACATAGCCGCCTCTGAGAAACCGGTTCTGTCCTTGGCTAGTGATTGGAGGACAAGTTAAGTGAACTGCAAGAAAAAACATGAGATTTAGGCAATGTAAAAATGGTTGCTTGTTGGGTATATGAAATCCATGTTATGTCCTTTTACTAGGAAACATGGCAGCCATAGTTCAAAGAGCCATGTGGACACACCGGAGTTTAACAAAGCAATGGCAAGTGGCAGCTCAAGGCTGAATGCTTTTAAACATTCCCCTTGATGGAGGGAGGTCATTAAGATGGTTGGGTATCATTCTGCTCCATGTCATCATGAAAGGACAGATAAGCACAGGTACTGACGTTCGATGATGGGCAGCAGGCAGGTGGCCATGACAGTTGCCCTGTTGATGGGATCTGTGTCCTGAAGGTCACCAAGGGCTGGTTAGGTTATCTTGGGTCTTATGGGTGGAGGCAAATGCTTGAAATAGAAAAGCTAATTAGTACAAAACAAGCTGGGGAGAGGTAAAGCAAAGCTGGTCTTGTCGTTGGCTAGCGACTGGAGGGTAAAGTGAACTTCTAGAACTAGGCGGTGGTTAAAATGGCCACCCTGGCTATGTGAACTCCATGTTATGTCCTTTCATTTAAGTCACAAAAGGGTGTGAGTACTTTCCGTCGTCCTGCGTTTGGCCATTCTTCCACAGTTGACCCTGCCTAACAGCCCCAGGGGGATCAGCATGACTTTTGATGGGGCTCTCATCCCTACCCAAGGCCACCTGGCAGGCGAAAGCTGGATGGAGGTAATCCTAGTGAAACATCCACGTTCTTCATAATTGCATTTCCAGCTAAGTAGCCCACATTGACGTGTGCTTTTTTCATCTGGGTTTACTTCTCCAGCCTTTGACTAGGTGGCTGCGGAGCCATCTCTGAAAGTATGGCCTCATGACAGAAGTGAAGGGCTTCATGTGTCTTGGCAAAGCAACAGAAATGCCGGAGGGCTCTGGTGACTCCTGTACCAGGAGCTGGTAGATAAGGGCAAGAGAGGCCGTCGTGTCTGCTGTTAGACTACACGCAGTAAAATTAATACACGATTGAGATGTATTTGTTAACTAATTGGGCTTTGATAAAAATAAAACTACTCTTAACATCGTGTCACAATCTCTCTAAGAAGTGGGCTTGATGGCTTCTCCTGTGAAAGACAAGGCAGGAACAGTCCTGCTGTGCCTTTTTTTTTTTTTTGAGTCTGAGTCTCACTCTTGCCCAGGCCAGAGTGCAGTGGTATGCTCATGGCCACCACAGCCTCGCCCTGCTGGGCTCAGGTGATCCTTCCAAGTAGCTGGAACTACAGCCATGTGCCACCACACCCGGCTAATTTTTTAATTTATTGTAGAGACAAGGTCTTGCCATGTTGCCCGGGCTGGTCTCGAACCTGTGGGCTCAGGCAATCCTCTTACCTCCACCTCCCAAAGTGTTGGGATTATAGGTGTGAGCCACTGTGCCCGGCCTCTGCTGTGACTTTCAAGATGACCCTCTAGCTGCTGGTTGATGACCTTGGTGGGCCCTAAAGGAACGTCAGACCTCACCCACTTCGACAGCATTTTAAAGTGATTTTTAGGAAATATTCCTTTTCCAAATAGGTACGTGTACACGTTACATGGTACAAAAATCAAAAGGAATAAAGATAAAAAAGCTTTAAATGGAAGATTGTGGACCTCCAGGGAATTCAGATAGAGAGATAGAGAATAATCCTGTTTTATTTGTTGCATTAGCAACCAAAAGAATCCATGACAGAAAATATTTTTTGTGTGTGCCTTTTTTCCAGTCCTAATTTGCCTCCCCAGAAATAGCTGTCATAGACTTGGATAGCCTTCCAAAGCCTATCCTGCTCTTTCTCTTCCTCTGTACCTCCCTCTCGTGTATGTATATGTGTGTGTATTTTCTCTCTCTTTCTTTCCCCTTGTGTGTGAGAGAGAGAGAGAGGCAGAGCCAGAGGGAATGAAAGCTTCTAATTTTTCTACATTGCAATTTATTAGGGAGCAGGACCTCACCAAGATATGGGGTCAGCTACTAGCTGTTAACGTCATTAGCTTGTGATGTTAGGAAGTGCATTTTGTCTCATCATTCGGTCCCAGTTTTGCATCACCTTTGAAGATCTCCTGATTATTTCCATCCATAGTCAAGACTGGCTTTGCCTGTCTGTCCACCCTGGAGGGAAAGGAACTCGGGTTCCAGGGCCAACGTTGTTCTTTGCACAGATGCTTCAGGCCTCTCTACACATCTGCAAAACGGTCTTCACGGGATGGCCTTCTCCCCACCCGGGGTGGGCTCTCTGTCCCTCCCTTGGGGTCACCTGTCTCCTGATCCAGTGTCTTCCCCTTCTGTGGTTTTCTCCTCTTACATGGTGGGGCACACCCTTCGTTAGTTACCTGAGGAAAAAAATGCGTGGGAGGTACATTTTTGGAAATACTGCTGTGTCCGAAAATATCTTTGTTCTACCTTTCTTCTGGACAGTTTTAACTTGTACAGAATTATAGATTGGAAATAATTTTCCCTCAGAGTTTTGATGGCATCACTTTGGCGTCTTCTGATTACAGTATTGCGACTGAGCAAACCCGAAAGCAGTCTGATTTCCGGCCTTTTGTGTGTGGCCTGTTTGTTTTCCCACTCTTTGGAGGGCTTTTCTTCTTTCCCTAATGTCCCAAGTTTCACAGAGATCTGTTAATGTGGGTTTGTTTTCTGGTGTATTTCTTTAATTAGAAAGCATGTCCAGGGAATTTAATTTTTCTGGAATTAGTTTGTTGATGATGTCTGCCCTTCTCTTTCTTTTGTTCTCTCTTTCTGGAACTTCTGTTCCACACACTTCCTTTTCTGTCTTGTTTGTTTTTACTTCCTGGGAGATTTCCTCAATGTTCTCGTCCCCTCCTTCTGAATTTTTTTCTCTTAAATTGCTATCATGGTTTCAATTTCCAAGAGTAGTTACTCTTTCCTCTTTCTTCCCTCCCTCCCTCCTTCTCTCTCTCTCTCTCTCTGTCAGTACCATTCTGGTCTTAGTTCATGCAGGATCTTATGCCTCAGAGGATTTTAACTGTAATATTTGGAAGCCTCTTTGTCCCTACATGGTCTCCATACGTCCAAGTTATACCATGTCTTTTCGTCTTTCATTTTAGACCATTTCCTCAAATGTCTGGTGCTCCCTGGCTGTCTGTTCCTATAGAAGAGTGAGTCATGAAATGTAAGAGTGAGTGACTGGAGTTCTGAGTGGGTGTGATGGGGAGGGTGTTTGGAGCTGCCGTCTTTGAGAGGTGAGTCGTTTTTAGAAGAACTTTGTCTTAACCTGGGATCTTTGGAAAAAGCCGGCTGAGACAAAGGCTTGTGTGCCGGTGGTTTATTTGTGAATAGATTTCTCCCAGGGAGGAGGAATGAGGACAAGAGGGCAAAAGCAGGCGAGAAGGGGCAGCCAATACACATGTACATTTTGGCCACAGCTCAAAGTGACTGACACTCAAATCTTGCAGGACCTTCCAAAGAGCCTATGAAATGCATCTCAAGGCCTGTCTTTGGGTGCTAACTTTCCCACTCTTTCGAGTTGTACACGTGGAATGTCCACACTGTTCCTGGAAGCCGTCCCATGCACCTTCCAAGAAGGAAGAGAGAGGGGCCATCAGGCTGTATGAAGTTGGTCCCTGTTACTCGGGCTGGGTTTGAATGAGCAAGGGTTTGAAACTGTGCACAAGGGGGGTACTTCCTGCTCTGTCATGTGATTATCTTAAGGTCTTTTCTCTTGGACTGGTCAATTTCCCTGGATGAGATTATTTCTGTCTCTTGTCCAGAGGGTTGAGTTTTGAATGCCATCGTTAAGAAAGCACCATCCAGCTGGGCAGGGTGGCTCACGCCTCTGATCCCAGCGCTTTGGGAGGCGGAGACGAGAGGATTTCCCAGGGGTTCGAGACCAGCCTGGACAACTTGGCGAGACCTCATCTCTACAATAAATTAAAAAATCAGCTGGCCATGGTGGCATGTGCCTGTAGTTCCAGCTACTTGGAAGGCTGAGGTGGAAGGATCTCCTGAGCCCAGCAGGTCGAGGCTGCGTTGGCCGTGAATGTGCCACTGCGCTCCAGCCTGGGTGACAAAGTGAGACTCCTACTCAAAGAAAAAAAAAAATAGAAAAGAAAAGAAAGCATCATCCAGTTTGCCTTTTATGGATTGTGCTTTTGGTGTCAAGTCTAAGAACTTGGACCAGGCCTAGATTCTGCATATTTTCTATTTTCTAACTTTCCTAGAAGTTTTATGTTTTACATTTAAGCCTGTGATGTCTTTTTTTTGTTGTTTTGTATAAGCTGTGAGTTTTCAGTCAAGATTCTGCTTCTTGCCTATGGATGGATGTCCGGTTGCTACAGGGTGTTCCGCGGTGGGCAGGTCTGCAAACCTACTCGGATGTCCGAGGAAGTTGAGGGTCTGAATAAAGAGATGGACCTGGACCTATTCAGTTTCTTAGAGAGAAACATTTAATCAGGACTTTTAAACAGATGCCATGCCTATGTCTCTGGTGGCAGGGAGGCAAGATGGTGGATCCTTTCATCATCGCTGCTAAACCCAGGGCTTACATGCCACAAGGAACGGGTGATTCAGAAAGGATGTGTAGAAGAGGTAAAGTTTGATGATGACATCAGTGCTGTTTGACCTAATGGCAGGATATACGTAGGTACCTGCTTTTTCGCAAGGAATAATAGATACAGGGGAAAGCTCAAAGGTCTTCCAGGAACTGAGATTAGTCAGGAGTCAGCATGGTGGGTTAAGATCCAGGATGGAGTTAGTCTGGTCTCTCCACACAGGGCGGTTTTTTGAAGAGATGATTCTTTGTCTATTGAATTGATTTTGCACCTTTGTCCACAAATAGTTATATATTATTTGTAGATGGGTCTATTTCTGGGTTTTCTCTTTTGTTCCATTGAACTAGCTATATGTCCACTCATCTGTCAGTATCACACTGTTTTGATTACTCTAGCTATATAGTAAGCCTTAATATTAGAGTGGGTTCCTCCCGCTTTGTCCTTTTTAAAGACCATCTGAGCTATTCCAGAACCTTTGCCTTTCTATATAAATTTGAGAATAAGGTTGTTTATGTCTACAAAAACCCTTGCTGGGATTTTGATAGATGTATCATTAAAACTATATTAAGCAATATTAAAACTATAGATCAGTAGTGCCTCATGCCAGTAATCCCACACTTTGGGAGGTGGAAGTAAAAGGATTGCCTGAGCCCAAGGGTTCGAGACCAGCCTGGGAAACTTGGCAAGACCTCGTCTCTACAATAAATAAAAAAATTAGCTGGGTGTGGTGGCACACGCCTGTAATTCCGGCTACTTGGAAGGCTGAGGTAGAAGGATCACCTGAGCCTAGTAGGTCAAGGCTGCGGTGGTCATGGACGTGCTACTGTACTGTAGCCTGGGCGACAGAATGAGACACCTATTGAAAAAACAAAAAAACTATCCACCAATTTCTTTGTTCCTTTTTTTAAATTGGAGGCCTCCCTCCTGGAGTCTTCCTTCTTGTTCCATCTACTATCAAGTTGTCTTTGGGTTCCTGTGTTGCTCTTTACCTAAAGCTCTCCTTCGTCATAATTTTGGACTTCTCTTTATGACTTTGCTGTTTTCTATCTCTGGTTTGTGATTTCTGTAGCTTCATTCTTGATTTTCTGTCTTGCTTTGCACTAGCTCATCCTTCAGAAGCTTCCTTAGAAAGGTGTAGGGAAGGCGGTTTTTTCCTTAAATACTTGCATGTCTGAAAATATATCTTTGAACTATCTTCACCGATAGATAGTTTGGCTAGGTATAGCAGCCTGGGTTGAACATTCTTTTCCTTCAGATTTTTAAGATGTTACACCTAAGGTGTTAAGGTCTTCTAGCATTTCATATTGCCAAGTGGAAAGTTGAAGGCATTCTGAGGCCCTTTTCACTCTGAAACTCCTAGGATCTTCTCTTTAACCTTGGTGTATAATATTTCATACCATGTGTCTAGATGAAGCTTCTTGTCCTTTGTTGTGTTGGAAACTCAATTATTATTATTTTTGAGTCGGAGTCTCACTCTTTTGCCCAGGCTGGAGTGCAGTGGCACACTCACGGCCACTGCAGCCTCGACCTCCTGGGCTCAGGTGATCCTTCTGCCTCAGTTTCCAAGTAGCTGGAACCACAGGTGCGTGCCACTACGCCCAGCTAATTTTTTGATTTATTGTAGAGACAAGGTCTCACCAAGTGGCTCAGGCTAGTCTTGAACCCCTGAGCTCAGGTAATCCTCTCGCCTCTGCCTCCCAAAGTGCTGGGATTACAGGCATGAACCACCACACCTGGCTCAATTATTTGTTAAGTATTGAACACTCTCTTTGTCCCAGGTATTTTTCTCAGCTCCAGAGACACTGCAGTGAAGGAGAAGGGAGGTTTTCACCTTATGGAACTTAAAATCTGGTGGGGAAAAAGATAATAAACATATAAATACAACGATTTCAGGCAGTGACAAGTGCAAAGCATATAAAACAGAAAAATGCAGTTGTGGAATGTCTTTTGGACCCTAAGTACCCTGTTGGAGTGATCAGAGCAGACCTCTCTGAGGAACTGATGCCATTGCTGAGGGCTGGAGGTGAGACGAGGAAGCCACCTCGGGGAAGGCAGTTCCAGACAGAGGCAAGAACAAGAGAGAAGGTCCTGGGTTGGTACACTGGAGGAACAAGGTACGGGGCAGCTGGAGTGTGGCGAGCAAAGAGAGGAGAGGCAGACAGGGCTGAGATTCAGCAGAAGCCAGGTCACCTAGGCCTGTGGAGATGAGCTCAGGGCTTGTCCTTTTTGAAATGAAGCCCCTTGGAAGGTGACACTTAGAGGGCTGATGGGCTGTGCGCTGCCTGAGTCGGGAGGACAGACTGGACAGGGGCAAGCATTGAAGCAGAGGGACCCTGAGGAGGCCATCCAGACATTCCGTGATGTGGCTCTGACTCAGTGACCCTTTCAGACCAAGCTCTGGGCTTTTCGGTTCTGGGATAAATTCTTGTATTATTTCTTCAGTTATTTCTTCCCTCCGATGTCTCTGTTTTATGTTCCTAGAACTCTTAGTCATCGTTTGTTGGACCTCTCCCCTATTTTTTCTCTTTAGTTTTTCAGTCCATTTTTGAGAGGTTGTCTTCATTTTATCCTTCAACGTTTTTAGAGATGTTTTAAAAAATTGTGGGAGGTGTCAGGCCATGCTGAGTGAGTAAGAAAGGCTAGAGTCCAAGCGCACCCCTCATTTTCAACCCTGTGCCTCTCACTTCTCTCCCCAGCTCCCAGTGGAGCCTGGAGTTCAGTGATGCTCTCTGGGAAACCCTCCAGGGAGCCCTCTGGGGTGGCCTTCAGGGCTCCCTCTGCTCTGTGGGGTCAGCTACTCTTCCTCTAGTCTCTCCTCTTTTGAAAAAATATCCTTATTTAACATATTTATTGGGTACCCACTGTGCTAATGTTGGCAGATGAAAGGAGAAGCAGAACTATTTATCTGCTGATTTGTTTCAGTTCCCCTAAAAGCAAAATACTTCCCTAAGGGGTGCTCAAAGCTCAAGAGAAGTATGAAGTCAGGAGGAATCGTCACACACTTCAAAATAATCCAGTGTCCAAGCACGGTCTACTGCACACCAGGGGACAGCCAGATGTGTTGGCGCATGATGGCCAGAACACACCGGGGACTTCTGAGTCATCATGGAAAAAACAAAAAATGCCAGAGACCCAAGGTGGGCAGATATTGTACTCATCTTCAAATGCCAATGTCCTGTTGTTATCTGGATTTTCTTATTGTAAATAGATGATGCTAAGTGAGATCTTTCCTTTTCCTTCTCTTTTTCCTTCCCTTTTTCCTCTCCCTTTCCATCCCTCTTTCTCTCCCTCCCTCTTACATTTACTTGGCTGGTAGTTAAGAGGGTTAGAAAGAGGGAAAGTTTATCTTAACAAGCAGAGGGGCCTGCAGAAGGTGCAGATGGTTGGGTGGGGCACCGCGGTGGTGCTGGAGCGGGCTGCCCATCTCCCAGGAGCGTTGGTATTCTCCCGCTGTGGGACTCGGTCCTTCCCACACTCCCTCCATGCTTTTCATGGAGACACACAAGTCAGAGTTGTCACGTCTGCAGATGAGACGGCTTGTGCTTTGGATGATGTCAAGAGTCAGAAGAGTCTGGATGGCATTTGCATTTACAGATTAGCCTCCCTCGGCAGCCTGCGGCCCTCTGGTTTCTTTTTTTTTTTTTTTTTTTGTTTGATTCTCGCTCTGTCGCCCAGACTGGAGTGCAGTGGCATGCTCCCAGCCACCGCAGCCTTGACCTGCTGGGCTCCGGCGATCCTTCTGCCTCAGCCTTCCAAGTAGCCAGAACTACAGGCGCGCGCTACCACGCCTGGCTAATTTTTTTTGATTTATGGTAGAGATGAGGTCTTGCCAAGTTGCCTGGGCGGATCTCGAACCCGCGGACTCATGTAGTGCACTCACCTTGGCCTCCCCAAACGCGGGATGACAGGCTGAGCCACCGAGCCCGGCCGGCTACCCTCTGGTTTCTTGATCGCTTTAGCCTCAGCCCCTAGCTGGATCCTGGCACGTGATTGGTGTGGGAGAAATCCTTGTTGAATGAATGAATGATGGTTGGAAGATGAGGAGACCTAGGAAATAAAATCAATCTGCCAAGCATTTAAGTGAAGGAAAAAGAATCTCAGTTACCCAAGAGTGGCCTGAAGGAGACAGGGCCCAGCGGCAGATGCCTTGCCAAATAAGAATGGTGACCACAATTGCTACTTGGGCAACACTAGACTAGTCATTTTTTCCCCCTGATTATCTAAAATGACTAATTTTATTTAGTATTGGCTTCAATGCCTATCAAACTTAAAAGACAGCTTTGTAAAAAAGTTAATATACCCTGCCCTCATTATAGGCCCTTAAAAATCACACGCTTTGATAGGAATACTTAGGTTGTATTATATTAAGGGTAATTATCATTGACAAGTTAACATGTTTGGAAGCAATAAAAAATGAAAGAGTTTATATAGTTACAAATGCTGTAAAAGGAAAAGAATATGTGCTTTTTAATTGCTAAGAAAACTTGGGTCCCAATGATAAAACAGAAATATAGATGATGTGTTTTTTATTCTAGAAGACTCTATCATAGGTTATTAATAAACTTACTAACCAAAAAAAAAAAAAAAAGAACGGTGACCAAAGCTGCTTTAGGTGAGCCTCACACATTTCTCTCACTGCTTCTAATTTCTCAAAGTTCCCAAAACAAGGGCTGCTGGGTAACATACAGAGTACTATCTTAGTCCATTTCTGTTGCTGTCACAAAATCCCTTTGACTGGGTGATTTGTCAATAACAGAAATGTATCGCTCATTGTTCTGGAGTATGGGAATTTCAGATCAAGGCACCGTCACGTTCAGTGTCTGGTGAGGGCTGCTGTCTGCTTCCAAGCTGGCGGCCCGTGCTGTGTCCCCAAGTGGCAGAAGGAAGAGCGTGCTGCCTTCACGTGGCAGCGGGGCCAAAGGGCAGCTCCCCAGGCCTCTGTCTCAGTGTATCTAATTCTGTTCAGGAGAGTTCTGCCCTCATGTCTTGGTCACTTCCCAAAAGGCCTCACTTCTCAGGACCACCACCACAGGGATTAAGTTGCAACATGAATTTTGGAGGAACACAGACTTCCAAACCCTAGCAGATGCCTGGTTAAAATGTGCATTCCAGATAAACAACAAAGCATCTTTTAGTGTAAATATGTCCCCAACATTGCCTAGAACATCCTGACGCTAAAACCGGTATCCACTCTTTATCAGAAATTCAGATTTAGCTGGGCAGCCCTGCCTGTCTGCTTGCCAAACCCCACCTGAAATGCAACCGCCGCTAATTTTCAAATAATAGGCGACAGAGCTCAGGAAAGGACATTGCCAAGCAGCTACACAGTAGCAATGTCTCCGATTGTATTCCCAAACACGTAATTTGGGCATCAGGAGGGTACACAGCAGAATGCTAAAGACAAATGGCTTTCATCTGCTTCCAAGAAAGGCACCATTCCATGTCTGGGGTTACTAGAAACCCTCTCCAGTTCCCTCCACGGGGAGAGAGCCCCGGCAAGCAAATACTCCACGGTAACAATTAGCCCTCGACTATAGCTGGACAGAGGCAGAGGGGGTTAGACTAAGCTCTTCTAGAAGGCAGGAGAGTGATGCCAAGATGCAGGGCAGACCTTCCTCTGTGCACTAGCCAGTAGCTTATCTGTGGGAATCAAGACCAAATGGTTCTAAATAAGTGGCTTCATTGAACTCTTTGTCTCCTAAAAGCCTCTCCTGGCCTGGCGCGGTGGCTCAAGCCTATAATCCCAGCACTTTGGGAGGCCAAGACGAGAGGACTGATTGTCTGAGCCTGCGGGTTCGAGACAGCTGGGCAACATGGTGAGACCTCGTCTGTACA
>CAUYQG010111207.1:0-18172 GCA_963574415.1 Tarsius wallacei | reverse complement strand
TCGACCTGCTGGGCTTCGGCGATCCTTCCGCCTCAGCCTTCCGAGTAGCCGGAACTACAGGCGCGTGCTACCACGCCCGGCTGATTTTTTTGATTTATTGTAGAGATGAGGTTTCGCCTGCCCAGGCGGGTCTCGAACCCGCGGACTCAGGCAATCCACTCACCTCAGCCTCCCAAGGCGCGGGATTACAGGCTGAGCCACCGAGCCTGGCTCATTTGACTATTTTAAAGTCAGGTTATTTATTTATTTGTATTCAATTGAAGGAGTTCTTTATATATTTTGGATATTAACTCCTTATCAGACATATGATTCACTGCAAATATTTTCTTCCATTCTATAGGTAACATTTTTCACTGTGTTGATTGTGTCTTTTAATGCAGAGAATGTTTTAATTTGGATGCCATTGAATTTATCTACTTTTTACTTTTGTTACATGCGCTTCTGGTTTCACATCCAAGAAATCATTGCCAAATACAATGTCATGACATGTTACTGCCGCGTTTTCTCAGATAGTTTCAAGGTCTTACATGTAAATCTTTAACCTACTTTTAGTTAGTTCATGTAGCTGGTATAAGATAAGGGTCCAATTTTATTCTTTTGCATGTGGATATCCATTTTTCTCATTATCATTTGTTGAAGAGACTGTCCTTTCCTCATTGGATGTTCTTGTATGCACCTTGAAAAGATTATACTCAGTGAAAGAAGTCAGCTACAAGAGACTGTATATTACATAATTTCATTTATATGCTATGCCTAGAGTAAGAAAATCTGTAAGGACAAAAAGTAGATTGATGGTCGTGAAGTTCTGGGGAGGAGACAAATGGAGAGTTACTGTTAATTAGATAGTGGTAATGGTTACAAAATTCTGTAAGTATACTGGAATATTTGAATTGTACACTCTAAAGCAGTATATTTTATGGCATGTACATTATTTATCAATGAAGATGTTAAAAAGAACATTATACTTAAAAGAAAGAAAATGTAGTATAGTTATTTCTTAATATATGTGAGGTGGTTTAGGTCGAGGCTGAGGTGGCTGGGAGCAGCCACTGCACTCCAGCTTGGGCAATAGAGTGAGACTCCAACTCAAAAAAAAAAAAAAAAAAAAAAGAGGATATAAAGTCTGTACATACTCAGGTTTCACAATTGGTCCTGTGGAAATCCTGTATACTAAAAGTCAGCCTTCCATATAAGCAAGTTTAATATTTCATAGTTACTGCATTTTCTGTGTTTGACTGAAAAAAATAGCTTATAAGTGAATTCGCACAGTTCAAACACTGTTGTTCAAGGGTCAACTGTATGTACATACCCTGAAATATTATTTAGCCTTTAAAAAGAGGGATATCCTACCTTTTGCAACAACATTGATGGACCTGGAAAATATTATGCTAAGTTAAATTAGTCAATCACAGAAGGATGAATACTGCATGATTTTACTCACATGAGGCATTAAAAAAGCATACAGAAGTAGAAATTACAATGGTAATTGCCAGGGGATGGGGGAAGTAGAAATAGGGAGTTGTTCAATGGGTACAGAGTTATAGTTTGACTAATGAGTAAGTTCTAGAGATCTGCTGTACAACATAGTGACTATAGTTAACAATATTGCATTGTACACTTAAAAAGCAAAAGGACACAAGAAAATGTTTGGAAGTGACAGGTATGTTTATTACCCTGATTATGGCAATATTATCACATATGTATGTGTACGTTCAAACTCATCAAATTGCTTACATTAAATATTTGCAATTTTTTGCATATTAATTATCCCTCAATATAGCTGGGGGCAAAATAGAGGAGCAAAACTGACACTAAAAATATGATAAACAAGAAGTAAACTAGAGATGGGAATTCAACCATGTAATAATAACATTAAATGTGAATAGATTCAACAATCCAATCAAAAGATTTTTAGACTGGATTTTAGAAAAAAAAAAAATCAAACTGCTGCCTGCAGGTAGCACACTTTAGATTACAAAATACAAATATGTTGAAAGTAATATGGTAGAAAAAAGATACATCATCCAAATAAATCCATAAGCTGGATGAAGTGAGTGATTATTAGTCTGATAACTAATATCAGACAAAATAAATTCTAAAATAAAACTGTTTCTAGAACTAATGAGGGTCACTTTGTAATGAAAAATAGGTAATCCATCAAAAGACGCAATATATACACATATACATGAAGCAAAAACTGACAGAATTGAGGGGGAAAATAGACAATTCAAGAATAAAGCTGGAAACTTCAGCAACCCACTTTCAGTAATGGCCATAACAACTAAACAGATGACAAGCAAGAATATAAAAAACTTGGACGACACTATAAATAACTAGACCTAACAGATATCTATGGAACACTCCACTCAACTTCAGCAGAATACAGTCTGCTCAAGTACATCTGGGACAAACTTTAGAGCAGACCATGCAATAGACCATAAAACAAACAACAATAAATTAAAATGATTAAAATCATACAAAGTATGTTCTCTGACCGCAATATAATTAAATTAGAAATAGGAGGAAATTTGGTAAATTAACACATATGTGGAAATTAAAACACACACACCTAATAACTAATGTGTCAAAGAAGAAATTACAAGGAAAATTTAAAAAATATTTTGAGATGAATAAAAACAAAAGCATAATATACCAAAACTTATGGTATATAGCTGAAACACAGCTAAGATGGAAACATATGGCTATAAATGTGAATTTAAAAAAATTTAAAAGCCAGCTAGCAGGATGTGGTGATGCATACCTGTAATTCCAGCTACTTGGAAGCCTGAGGTGGAAGGATATCCTGAACCCAGTAGGTCGAGGTTGTGGTGGCCATGCACATGCTACTGCACTCTAGCCTGAGCAACAAAGTGAGACTCCAACTCAAAATAAATAAATAAATAAACAAACGAATAAATAAATAAATAATAAATACTTTAAAAGTTTAATTCAATAACCTCGTCTTCCACTTTAAGAAAGTTAAAAAGAAGAAAAAATAAATAAATTTAAAGGTAGCAGAAAGAAGAAAACAACAGAAAAAAGAAATAAATGAAACAGAGAACAGAAAAATTAGAGAAAATCAATGAAACCAAAAGTTAGTTTGTTGAAAATATTGACGAAAAAAAGAGAGAAGACCCAAATTACTAAAATTAAGAATGAAAGCAGGAACACCACCACTGACCTTACAGAAATAAAAAGGATTATCATGGAATCTATAAGCAATTATGCCAATAAAGTAAATAAATTAGATCAAATGGACATATTTTTAGAAAGACACGAACTTTCAAAACTGACTGAAGAAGAAATAGAAATATGAATTAGTGCATATAAATAAAATTGAATTATTAAAATTTAAAAAATGCCTCCCACAAAGAAAATCCAGACTCATTTGGACTTATTATGCTTCTGAAGAATTACTAACAATCTTTCACAAGCTTTAAAAAAAGTAGGTGAAAAGAGAGCATTTTCCAACTCGTTCTATGAGACCACAATTACCTTAATATTAAGCCAAAGACATCACAAGAAAATAAAACTATAAACCTACATTTCTTATGAAGATAAATACTGAAAATCCTCAACCAAATATAGGCAAGATAAATTCAGCAATATAAACCATGGTAAAAAAGGATTTATTCCAGGAATTCAAGGTAGCACTTGCATCTGAAAAGTCAACTAGTGTAACACACCATATTAACAGACTAAAAATGAAAAGTCATATTATCATCTCAATAGATGCAAAAATAAAAAAAAAATAGACAATAAACAAAATCTGATATAGGTCAAAACCCATTCATAATAAAACATCAAAAAAGCTAGAATTGGAAAGGAACTTTATAAACTTAATAAAAAGCATCTACAAAAACTCCATAGCTTACATCATATTTAATGGTCAATGACTGAATATTTTCCTCCAAGATCAGAACAAGACAATACTGCTTATTCACTTGATTTTGTATATAAGAAAATGCTAAGGAATCAACTAAAAAATGGTTAGAGCTAATAAATGAGTTCAGCAAAGTTTCAAGACACAAAATGAATACACATAAATCAATTTTGTTTATTTATAATGAAAAAGAACAATTTTAAAAATATACAAAGAAAACAATTCTATTTATAGTATTAAAATTTGACAACATTGAAAGAATTAAAATATTTAGGAATAAATTTAACAAAAGATCCAAAACTTGTGCACTGAAGACTACAAAATACTGTTGAAAGATTTAAGAAGATCTAAATAAATGGGAAGATATATTTGTTCACAAATAGGAAAACTTAATATTGTTGAAATGGCAATATCCCCCAAAATGATTGAGAGACTGAATGCAAAAATCCTAGTAAGATATTTTTTATGGAAAAATATTATTTAGAGGGACAGGGAGGGGAAAGGAGGTGGGATTAATGGTAGTCAATATCTGTCTGGGGAAAGGGGGGCACAACTCATCACAATGAATATTTGTATGCCTAACCCTTAACTGTACCCCACAACTTTAAAATAAAATATTTTTATTTATACTTTAAAAAATATATATTTAAAAAAAGAAAAATAAAAAAGAAAAATATTATTTAGTCAGTTTCCTACAGAAATTGACAAACATTGTAAAATTTATATTGAAATGCAAGAAATCCAGAAGAGCCAAACCACACTTGAAGAACAAAGTTGGAGGACTCAACTTTTTAGATTTCAAAACTTACTACAAAGTTACAGTAGTTGAATTAAAGTATACTGATTTTAGATTTTTATTTATTATACATTTATTATTACTTATGCTCAAATATTTTGAATAAAGATAGCAAGACAATTCAATGAAGACAGAATTTCAACAAATGGTCATGGAAGACCTGGATGCCCACATGCAAAATAACGAAACTGAATCCCACCTCACATCATACAAAAATATAACTCAAAATAAATCATACCTGAGGGTGTAAGTTATAAATTCTTTGAAGACGATTTGGAATGAATCTTTGTGGACTTGACTTAGGCAATGGTTTCTTAGGTTATGACATCAAAAAACTCAAGTGACAAAATAAAAAATAGATAAAATGAACTTTATGAAAATCAAAATTTTTTGTGCTGCAAATAATGCATTCAAGAAAGTTAGAAGACAACCACTGAATAGCAGAAAATGCTTGTGAATCATATGTATGCAAAGAGATGTGTACCCAAAGTGTATGGAGAGCTCTTAAAACTCAATAATAAAAAGTGAAATAATAAAATAATAAATAAAAGTTAAAAATGAATGGGTAAAGGATTTGAATAGACATTACTCCTAACAAAATATACGAATGACTAGTAAAAACATGAAAAGATGCTCACCATCCTTAGTCATCAGAAAAATGCAAATCAAACTCAAAATGAATTCCCATTTTCACACCAATTAGGATGGTTAGAATAAAAAGTGTCAGAAAGAATTTGGAAAACTTGGAGCCATAATACATTGCTCTTGAAAATATAATATGGTGCAGTCACTTTCTAAAACAGTTTGGTATTCTTAGAGTTCCCATGTGATTTAGACATTCTATTCCTAAATATATATTTGAGAGAAAAAAAACCCCTCATACATATAAACTAAAACTTATACACAAGTGTTTATAGCAGCATTATTCATAATAGACAAAATGTGATAATAACCCAATTGTGCCCCAACTAATGAATGGATGGGCAAAATATTGTATATTCATCAAAAGTAATGAAAATACTGATACAACATGGATGAATCTTGAAAACATCATGTTAAATGAAAGAAGCAGTCATAAAACTACATTTTTATGACTCCATTTATATAAAAGCCAAGTATAGGCAAATCCACAGAAATAGAAAATAGATTAGTTGTTTCCAGAGGCTGGGGGGTGGGGGTGGGGGAGAGGGGAGGAATGGGAAGTAATTGCCAACGGATATAAGGTTTTTTTTAAAAAAAATTATGAAATATTTTAATATTGATTGTGGTGATGCTTGCAAAACTCCATGAATATAATAAAACATTTTGTTTAGTTTACATGAACCAGTTTTATAGTCTGTGAATTATATTTCAAATCTATTACAAAGAAAAAAGAAATCAATTGAGAGATAAGATGAGATTCAGAGAACAGATAAAGTGTTTATTCATGGTTCGGAGCAGATACTTCTTTCATGGTGACCAGGTAAAAGGCTTCTCTTAGGCCAATTTTTTTTTTTTTTTTTTTGAGTTGCAGTCTCACTCTGTCGCCCAGACTGGAGTGCAGTGGCCGCTCCCGGCCACTGCAGCCTCGATCTGCTGGGCTCTGGCGATCCTTCTGCCTCAGCCTTCCGAGTAGCCGGAATTACAGGCACGCGCTACCATGCCCGGCTGATTTTTTGATTTATTGTAGAGATGAGGTCTCACCCAGTTGCCCAGGCGAGTCTCGAACCCTCGGGCTCAGGCAATCCACTCACCTCAGCCTCCCAAAGCGCGGGATTACAGGCTGAGCCATCGAGCCCCGCTGGGCTAATTTTTTATTACTCTTTTTTTTTCCTATGAAGATAATCACTGCTGTGTATTTTAACTTGATTTCATTTGTGTAAAAAATATCCTGTGAGTTCCACATCATGTGATTTACCTTGTTCCCTGATAGTGGTCAGCAGTGTTTTGGAAATAAAGTTCTGAACCCAATCTCCTAGAAGACCACATTCTTTCCCAGTCTACACACAGATCTCTCCATCTACTTCATTATATTTTCCATCCTCCCTTTCTGCCAGAAATAAGCCAGTCTTAGCCATGAAATAAAGTGTCCAGCTGTGTGGCTCCATAGGTGGAGCTGTCTTCAGCCATTGGAGCTGCACACATGCTGTTACCATCATCCAGTGGTTGGAGCTAAATTTGGGTCTACAGGCACAGCTGCCACAGTTTTCAGGGTTATGACCTCTTGCACTGTTACTTGCTAGTCAATAAGCAAGTATGAAAAGTTAGGAAAATATTAGGTCACCCACTGCATAATTCATGATTATTTAAAGAAAGCATTTTAAATATTTCCCAGTCTCCTTTTAATACCTTTCTGCTTTATTCAGAAACTGGTAGTAACAATGCTGTGAAGGAGGAAAGAAAATTATCCTTAGTAAAATAAAGCAAAAAGTATTAATAAGAAGAGAAATTTAATTACCCCAAAGATAAAGGAGTAGATTTTATCTACTTGATTTGGGATGGACTTTAGTGATGGCAGTTGTAAATTGCTTTCTTTTTAGTGCTTAAACTGAACTTTTTAAAATTTAAAGATATGGAATACAAGTCAGGATTGGGTACATATGTGGTCTAGGTACAGGTGAAGTTTGGGTCTCCTGTTTATTTTTTATTATTTTATTTTATTTTAGAAAGTAGGATTTGTTGAGAAGACAGAAAAGCTCCCACAACAGGAGAGGACTCGAGAAATTTGCCCTCTTTTTAATTTTTTAAAATTAACTTTATGTTAAAGATGTGGGGTACAAGGATTAGGTATACAAGTGGTCATAACACAGGTAAAGTTTGGGCCTATCTTTTGTCCCCATTTTGCCTAGTTTGAGATCATGTACCCTTATTAATGTTATATGCCCCATCTCCCCTGGCAGTTTCCAGCTACTGCCAATCACTGTCTTATAGTATTATGGTAAATGTTCAGGGTCTACTTATGAGTGAGAACATATGGTACTCAGTTCTTTGCTTCTGTGATAAATCACTGACTATTGTAGACTCTAAATCTATCCAAGTTGCTGCAAAGTCCATAATCTTGTTCTTCTTTATGACTCTGTAATATTCCATTGTACATATGTACCACTTAAAAAAAAAATACAGTCCAGTTTAGATAGACTGCATGGTTGGTTCCATGTTTATGTTACTGTAAATAGTGCTGCAATAAACATGTGTGTGCAGGTATCTTTTTTGTAGAGTGTTTCAAATAAGTGACAAACATGTATTGAAAGTATTCCTACTGTATAATCTAGCCATTCCACTCCTAGGTATTTATCCAAGGGAAAGGAAAGCATATATACATACCAAGTCTTTTAAATTAATGTTCAGGGTAGATTTATTTGTGATTATGAAAAATTAGAAACAACCCAAATATCCATCAAGAGGTAAAAAGGCACACAAGTTTTGGTATATCCATACAATAAAATACGACTCAGAAATCAAAGGGAAGAAACTATTGACACACACAGCCACATATATAAATTTCCAAATAAAATAAAAGAAGCCAAAACAAAGAGTATATATTACATGACAATGGCACAAGGAAACTTCTAAGAGTAATGTATGTGTTCACCATCTTGATTGTGGTGGTAGTTTTACAAATATAGTTATGGGCTACATAATGACATTTGGTCAATGGTTGGCAGCATATACAATGGCAATCCCATAGGATTATAATGGAGCTGAAAAATTCCTATAGCATAAATACTTAACCATTGTGTTAATATTTCCTTACACTATTCAGTACTAACATGCTGTCCAGGTTTGTAGTCTCAGAGCAACAGGCTATACAATATCATGTAAGTTTGTAGTAAGCTACCCATCCAGGTTTGCATCAGTATACTCTATGATGCTCATACAGTGACAGAAAAAATTGCCCAAGGATGCATTTTTTTCAGAACATATCCTTGTTGTTAAGTGACACATGATTATATGTGCATATATCCCAACTTTTTAAACTGCAAATTTTAAATGTATATGTCAATTATGTCTCAACGAGGCTGTGTAAAAATAATGAATTATGCCCTCTGGATTTGTGCAACCTGGTTGCTCTCTGTCTGTGCTTATGCTCGTGGCCATAGCATTTGTTAATGAAATCAATATTTATGTGACAGAAACACAAAGAGCAACAACTAGGTGCAGCCATTGTTATAAAATAGCAACCACTCTCTAAAATGAACTCAGATTTACTATAATTAACAGCAAATATTGAAGTAATGTTGAAGTAATCCTTTCTATTGAAGTATTACAGAAAAGTGCACAAGTAATAAATAATACAACTCACTGGATTTTTCCAAAATGATCACACTTGTGTAACCAGCACCCAGATCAAGAAACAATATTATTAGCATTCCAGAAACCCCCTTGGCACTCCTTTCCAGAAACTAGCCCCTCTCAAAGGGTACCCTGTTATCTAACATTAGAAGTATGTTTTGCCTATTTTTGAACTTTGTATATCATTGGAGTCATACAGCATGTACTTTTAAAAAGCAGGCTTCTCTCATTCAACATTATATTTCTAAGATTCATCCACACTGTTGTGTGTGTGTGTGTGTGTGTGTGTGTGTGACAATTGTTCATTTTAATATCTATATAGTATTCCACCATATGTCTATATAATTTATTTATCTAGTCTCCTGTTGGTGGGTAGTAGATTGTTTCCCTGTCTTGCTATTTATTAAGGGTGCTTCTACACACATTATTTGGTATGTCTTTTAATGAACATGTGTATGCATTTCTATTGGATATATATCTTGCAGTGAGTTTTTAGATCATGGGACATATGTATGTTCATCTTTCTCTACTGATTGTACCTTAATAGCAGCATGTGAGAATTCCAGCTGCTTGACGCAATCAACAATAGATGGTATATTTTCCGGGTTTTTGTGGGCTGCTTGTTTTTTAATTTTAGCTGTTCTGGTGTATTTGTAGTGGCATTTTATTGTGAGGTTTTAATTTCATTTTCCTGATAACTAATAAAAGTGAGTTGCTTTTCATATGTTTATTAACTTTTTTGTTTTTTTGAGTTGGAGTCTCACTCTGTAGCCCAGACTGGAGTGCAGTGGTCGCTCCCGGCCACCGCAGCCTCGACCTGCTGGACTCCGGCGATCCTTCTACCTCAGCCTACCAAGTAGCTGGAACTACAGGCGCGCTTCCACGCCCGGCTAATTTTTGATTTATTGTAGAGATGAGGTCTCGCCAAGTTACCCAGGCGGGTCTCGAACCCGCTGGCTCAGGCAATCCACTCATCTCAGCCTCCCAAAGGCGCGGGGTTACAGGCTGAGCCACCGAGCCAGGCTGTTTATTAACTTTTAAATTTAATTTTTGGTAAAATGCTCAAGTCTTTTGTACACATTTTTCTTGGAGAGTCTGTTTTTTTTTCTTATCTATTTGCAGGATTTAAAAATATATATATGGTAGGTACAGATTTATATTTTGCCTCAATTTTGACCCATTCCGAGGTTTGCTCTGTCACTCTCCAATAAAGTATTTTGGCAAACAGGAGTTTTAAATGTTAATGTAATCCCAGTTATTCATTTTTTACTACTCTTACAATTTCATGAGATTAATATGAGTAAATATTTTGATGTAATTTTTCTCTGAGACATCAATACCAAAAGTATTATTACAAAATAAGTGACAATCTTACTACTTTCTATGGTGTTCACATAGAAATTCATTTTTTATGGGTATTGCAAAGTATAGAAGGTTTGGAACAACTAGAATATGTCCAGAAAAGAATATACAAGATGATAAAAGCTTTCCAAATCTTGGCCTCCAAGGAACAGTTAAAGGATATGAAGACATTTAGACTAAAATCCTCACATAACAAGTTTGAAAAACTCTGTCACAGTAGTGCAAAGATGAAATAGTAAGTGGAGATACTTCCACTGAGGAGTAGTGTTAAAAAGGGAAACAGACACTGGCTAGAAAAATGACCAAAAGGAAACTGACTTTTCCTGAGTGCTGTGTCACCTTAGCTCTGGTCACAGTTGGGTCTCCCAGGAAGTGAACACTGTGATTGGTAGGGGAAGGAAGCAGGAGTAGAAAGCGGGGAAATCAAGAGTAATGCAATTCTAAAGATAGCCTTGGCCAACCCCACAGGGAGACCTAGAGCTATAGTGACCCTTCAAAGTTGCAACATTGGGTTGAGATGACCAGGCCTCAATATCCTCATATTGATTAATCATAGCATGTGTCCTGTCCCAGGAAGGTGTTGTGACCTGGGACATGGCAACTCTTTGCCACTGAGGCAATCTGTGAATGTGCTGAAAGCTGAGGGCATCTGCAGATCACAGTGTCTACCGCAACCTGTTATAAACCTTCCTGTAAATCTTTTTATGTGTGAGCTTCATTTACTTTGTTCATGTATTTGGTTTAATCACATCTTTCAAAGATGTCAGCTTGACCATAATTCCAAGAGTAGTGGTAATAATTTCAGGAGCCACCTTCATCGAGTGCCTCTCCTTTTGGTCAGAAGCTCTCCCCTCAGTGGACTGCCCAGCTATCCACAACCGTACACATTCTTTTCCCAAAAGTCTCAGTATTCACTGCAAAAGCCTACCTGTGCTGGGGCTTACGTATAAGGAATTGGGGTTCTATGTGCTTTTGAGACCAGAAGCAACGAGCAACTTATAACCCAACTCCATCTAACAAACCATAAACAAGGCTCGTGTCCATTAGGATACGGACTTTCAGAACCCCCAGGGCTACTTCTGCCAAAAATGAAGTATCTATTCACAAAATTCTGCTCTGTTAGCTGGAACTCTTTTTCCCAACAGAAAAAAAAGCCATCTGCTTAAAAGATTCCTGGAAAATAAGAAAAATAAATATTAACATAAAATAGTATTTCATGTTTAAACTGTTATTTCACTTACCAAGAGAACTTGCTACTTCCTTATTTACAAAAGGGAGTGGGGAAGCTGGGACGTGTGTCCTGAGACTGAACCTCCAAAGCACACCTGGATCAATTTTAGCTCATTGGTGGGATGAATTGGGAGCTGATGGTGAAAAAAATAGTATATATTTGTGTACGTGTCTGCATATACAAAATCCTACAACTAACATCAGTTTCTGTATGTGTGTGTGTGTGTGTGTGTGTGTGATTTCAAGACTTTTTTTTTGGAGCCATTTTAGGTTCACAGCAAAATTGAGGGGAAGGTACAGAGATTTCTCATATACACCCTGCCTACCACTCAGCAGAGTGGTATATTTGTTACAATGGACACACTTTGCATTGACACCTTATGATCACCTCAAGTCCATAGTTTACATGAGGCTTCACTCCTGGTGTTTTACAGCCCATGACTTTTGACAAATGTATAATGACACATATCCACCATTACTCTGCCTGTTCATCCTTCTGCCTGCCACCCCCGCTCCCTGGCAACCATTGATCTTTTTACTCTCTGCTTAGTTTTTTTCTTTTTCAGAATATCATAGAGTTGGAATCAAACAGTCTTCAGAATGGCTTCCTTCACCTAGTAGTATACATTTAAAGTTTCTCCATGTATTTTCTGGCTTCATGGCTCATTTCTTTTCCGTGCTGAATTATATTCTATTGTCTGGATTTACCACAGTGTACGAAGGAGGACCCCCTCCAAAACCGGAATTTATTTATTAAAAGGATGTATATTTATTCTTACATGTTTAAACTTCAGTCACCTTCAAAGTATTCTCTGTTTGATGCAATACATCTATGGAAATGCTTTTTCCACTGCTCAGTATAGTTTTTGAACACGTCAGTTTTGATGCCTTTTAATGCTTCTGCTATTTTTTGTTTCACATCTTCTACATTGGCAAAACGTTTCCCTTTGAGGACTTTTTTCATCTGGGGAAACAAAAAGAAAAGTTGCTCAGAATGAGATCAGGAGAATAGGGAGGTGGGGCACAGGGGGTCGTGTCGTTTTTGGTCAAAAACTGCTGAACACCCAGCATGCGGTGTGGGCGGGTGCGCTCACAAATCACCCATCATAAAATGGGCAAACGCGTTGAAATCATCGCCAAAAAAATTCACTTAAGCTGAACACAACCTCTCACAACAACACTAGCTTGCACACTGATGCTGATGGATTCCTAGAACACTTGCTTAGCAGGAGAATCTTGTACTACAAGGGCCTGCCTTCCAACAAATAACTCCAATTTTGTTTGTTTCTTTGTTTTTTGGTCTCCCTCGTATTTATCCGTTCCTCTACTGCAGGATATCTTGGTTGCTTCAACTTTTGGAGATTGTGAATAAAGTTGCTATAAACATCCACGTGCAAGTTTTTGCAAGGATGTAAGTTTTCACTTCCTTTGGGAAGACAATAAAGAACATGATTGCTGGATCATATGGTAAGAATCTATTCAGTTTTGTAAGAAACTGGCAAACTGTCTCCCAAAGTGTCTATCATTTTTCATTCCCAGCAGCTATGAATGAGAATTCCTGTTGCTCCACATCCTCACCAGCATTTGGTGTTATTCGGGTTCTGGATTTTGATCATTCTTATAATATGTAGTCATATCTTGTTATTTTAATTTGCATTTCCCTAATGCCACATGATTATTATCTTATTATTAAATAAGAATATTTTCATATTCTTTTATGCCACCAGTGTATCTTCTTTTGTGAGATGTCTGGTAAGGTCTTTGGCTCATTTTTAATTGGGTTGTTTGTTTGTTTTATTATTGAGTTTTAAGAGTTCTTTGTATATTTTGAATCACAATTTTTATCAGATGTGTCTTTCACAAATATTTTCTCCCAGTTTATGGCTTGTTTTCTCCTCCTCTTGGCATTGTCTTTTGAAGAGCAGGGCTTTTCTATTTTAATGAATTCTAGCTTATCAATTACTCTCTCATGGATCATGCCTTAGACATTTTATGTAAAAATCATCTCCATACACAAGGTCATTTAGGTTTTCTCCTATGTTATCTTCTAGTTTTGTGTTTTGCATTTAGTGCTCTGATCCATTGTGAGTTAATTTTGTGAAGATTGTAAGGTCTGTGTCTAGATTGCCATTATTATTGTTATTATTCGCATGTGGATGTCCAGTTGTCCCAGCACCACTTGTTGCAAAGTCTGTTTTTGCTCCACTCTATTGCCTCTAATCCTTTGTCAAAGATCAATTGACTATATTTAGGGTCTATTTTGGGGCTGTATTCTGTTTCACTGATCTGTTTGTCTAGTCTTTCAACAATATCACACTGTTTTGATTACTGTAGCTTTATAATAAGTGTTAGTCCTCCAACTCGATTCTTTTCCTTCAATATTGTGTTGGCTATACTGGATATTTTGCTTCTCCATATAAAGTTTAGATTCAATTTGTCAATGTCCACAAAATAACTTTCTGGGATTTTGATTGGGCTTGCATTGAATCTATAGATTAAGTTGGGAAGAGCTGGCATCTTGATAATAAATTTTCCTGTTTATGATCATGAAGTATCTCTTCATTTATTTAGTTCTTTGTTTTTTTTCATCAGCTTTATAGTTTTTGCCATACAGAACTTGTACATATTTTGTTAAATTTATATCTAAATATTCCATTTTGGGGGTGTTAATGTAAGTGGCATTGTGTTTTTAATTTTAGGTTCCATTTGTTAATTGCTGGTATATAAGAAATGAATCGACTTTTGTATATTAACCTTGTATCCTGCAACTTTGCAATAAACACTTATTAGCTTTGGGAATTATTTTGTTGGTTCGTTTGGATTTTCTACATAGACAATCATGTCACCTGTGAACAAAGATAGTTTTATTTCTTCCTTGCAATCTGTATTTTATTTCTTTTTCTTATCTTACTGCATTAGTGAGGACTTTTAATACCATGTTAAAAAGGACTGGTGAGGTCAGGCACAGTAGTGTATGCCTGTGATTCCAGTCCTTCAGGAGGCTAGGGTGAAGGGGTCACTTGAGGACAGGAGTTTGAAGCTAGTCTGGGCAACAGAGTGAGACCCTGTCTCTACAAAAGAATTTTTGAAAAATTAGTCAGGTATGGAGGCTTCTTCTTGTAGTCCTAGCTACTTGGGAGGCTGAGGCAGGAGGATAGCTTGAGCCTGGGAATTTGAGGTTACCATGACCTGTGATTGTGCCACTGCCCTACAACTAAATAACAGAGCAAGACCCTGTCTCTTAAAAAAAAAAAAAAAAAAAAAGCAATGACAGGGGACATCCTTGTCTTGTTTCTGATCTTATGGTAAAATTTGCAGTTTCTTACCATTAAGTAGGATGTTAGCTGTAGGTTATTTTTATCTAGTTGAGGAAGTTCCCTTTCCTCCAAGTTTACTGAGAGTTTTTTTTGTCATAAGTGAGTGTGGGATTTTGTCAAATGCCTTTTTCTGCATCTAGTAATATGATCATGTAGTTTTTAGTCTGTTGGTATGATGGATTATACTAATTGATTTTTGAATGCTCAACCAGCTTGCATACATGGAATAAATCCCACTGGGTCATAGTGTATAATTTTCTCTATACATTGTTACATTATACTTGCTTTTATTTTGCTAAGGGTTTTTGCATCTGTGCTCATAAGAGATATCTGTTTATAGTTTTCTTTTTCTATAATATCTCTCTGATTTTGTTATTAGGATAATGGTGACTTTATAGAATGAGTTAGGAAGTATTCTCTGTGCTCTGTTTTCTGAGAGAGATTATGGAGTATTGGTATAATTGCTTTCTTAAGTGTATGTATATTGAAGTCGTATGTATATATTTTTAATTTTGCTGCTCATTTGAATTATTTTATTTATTTGAATGGTTGAGTATTATTTAAAAAGAGACTAGATAACTAACAGTTGGACTATGCTTTTAGTAGAAGGTGTTTCACAAGGGCCCATTAGCCTGTGGACACAATCAGGTTGCACAGAAGTATATATTTTTCCCTTTAGTCTCCTCAGCCTGCCCAGGCACTCCTAATCGTTGCTAACAAGTTCCCTGACAACAACAAAAAAGAATGCTCTATCTTGTTACAAGTGCTGTGTACTTGGCTTTCTCTTATTTAGCCTGCCTAGTATTCTTTGAAAGCAAGTGTCTCTAGGTTAATCTCTGGGATGCAGTCACTCTAAAACAACTCTGGGGTGAATGCTGTGATGCTTCCCCAAGATCTTCAGGAGTGGAGAACTTATTCCACAACTGCCAAAAGGTTGCAGAAGATAGCCCTTGTGTCAGATCTCCTTCCAAGGGCAGCCTTCATCCAGAAACTGATCACTATGGGGGTATAAAAGCCCAAGCTCGTCACCCCAACTAAAGGGCTCCCTCAGCTCCTGAGATTCCCAAAGGCTGAAACCTCTGTGAGAATTTCGTTGCTGCTCAGTTTCTTTTTCTGTCCAATCCTGGTTTTTTCCTTTACTTTCTACAGGATCCTAAGAGCTGTCCAAAATGTTTCTTGGGATAGAATCAAAACCCTGATTCTTGTTTTTAAAGTATCCAACAATACTGCATCTGGTAGTCTTAGTATGTTAGTGAGGCTCTTGTGGCTATAGGCTCTTAAGTCAAACTTTCTGTGTTCAAATCCTGGTTCTCTCATTTATTTACTACCTTGGGCAGGTAATTTAATCTGTCATTTTATTCAACTGTAAAATGGACATAATATTTGCACCAACCTTTGAGGTGAACTATACACTCCGACTCAGAGATGTGTTAGCTGACTCTGAGTTGTTTAGTGTAGGAGATGATTATTAGAGAGAGAATTGGCATGCAGGACAGTTAAATTCTAGTGCGTGGAGGGGAGATAAAAAGGAAAAGATCCAGAGCATGGTATGCTGACTAAGAACTAAGGAATAGGGCTAGGATTACTCTCCCAAAATATTTCAGGCATTTCCTTGTGACCTTTGAGCAACAGGAAAAAAAAAAGTAACAAAGATATAGTTACAGGAGAGGTCAGGAAAAAAATGGATGGAGAAAGTTAACAGAATATCTATGATAAATATGCTATCTTTAAAAAAATTTTTTTTAAATTTTAAAGATGTGGGGTACAATTCAGGGTTAGGTATACAAATGTTCATTATGCAGGTACCCTTGTTGATGAGGTGTGCCCTCCCTTCTCTGGTAGTTTCCCTCAACTGCCAATCCCATCCCCCTTCCTCTGGCAGTTTCCCACTACTGCCAATTCCTTTCTTATAGTATGATGATAATTGTTCAAGTCCACTTATGCGTGAGAACATATGGTACTCTGCTCTTTGTTTCTGTGATAGATCACTGAGTATGATAGATTCTGAATGCATCCAAGTTACTGTGAAGTCCATATGTTTGTCCTTCTTTATGACTGCATAATATTCCATTGTGTATATGTACCATGTTTTTTTTTTTAATCCAGTCCAGTTTCAATGGGTAGCATGGTTGGTGCGATGTTTTTGCAATCGTGAATAGAGCTGCAATAAACATGCGTGTGTAGGTACCTTTTATGTAGAATGATTTGAGTTCCTCTGAGTATATTCCCAATAGGGGGATTGCTGGGTCATATGGAAGGTTAATTTCTAGTTCTTTAAGAAATCGCTACACTGTCTTCCAAAGAGGTTGCACTAGTTTACATTCACACCAGCAGTGTAGAAGTGTTCCATTTTCTCTGCATCCTCGCCAGCATCTGTTGTTGTTTGTTTTATTAATGATGGTCATTCCTACTGGGGTTAGATCGTATTCCAATGTAGTTTTGATTTGCATTTCTCTGATGATGAGTGAGGCTGAGCACTTTCATGTGTCTGTTGGCTGCCCATATATCTTCTTTTGAGAAGTGTCTATTCATGTCTTCTGCTTACTTTTTAATGGGGCTGTTTGTTTTTTTCCTTTTGGTGCGTTTGAGTCCCTGTAGATCCTAAATGTTAGGCCTTTGTCAGGCCTAACATTTGCCTATATAGTTGGCAAATAATTTTTTCCCATTCTGTGGGCTGTCTCCCTGCTCTCTTGATGGTTTATTTTGCTTTACAGAAGCTCGTCAGTTTGATGAGGTCCCACCTGTCTGTCTTATTTCTTATGGCATGGGCACTTAGGGTTTTGATCAGGAATTGGTTGCCAGTTCCAATTTCCATAAGGGTGTCTCCTGCGTTTTTCTAAGATTCTTATAGTTTGAGGTTTTATGTTTAGGTCTTTGATACATTTGGAGTTAATTTTTGTGTATGGTGATAGGTAGGGGTCCTGTTTCAATCTTCTGCATGTGATCAGCCAGTTTTCCCAGCACCATTTACTGAATAGGCTCTCCTCTCCCCAGTGGTTGTTGTTGGAGGCTTTGTCAAAGATGAGCTGGTTGAGGAATTGAGGTTTTGCTTCCTGAATCTCTATCCTGTTCCATGGGTCTATGTGCCTGTTCTTGCACCAATACCAGGCTGTTTTGATTACTGTAGCCTTATAGTAAAGTTTGAAGTTGGAAGTGTGATACCTCCTGCTTTGTTTCTTTTTCTAAGGATTGTTTTGGATTTGGAGTCAATCGTGCTCAGTGATCTATCACAGAAACAAAGAACAGAGTACCATATGTTCTCACTCATAAGTGGACCTTTAACAATTATAATACTGTAAGAAAGGGATTGTC